>CAJPEX010004642.1:3291-20435 GCA_905338405.1 Notodromas monacha | reverse complement strand
CACTTGCAATAGTTCAACAGAATAGGCTTCTTCTAAATCTGCAGTTTAGAAGAAGGCAGTGCAAGTTGTTTGTCACTGTTGACAAATAGCAAGTTGACAAGGAGAAACACGCAATAATAATCATCACGCATTACTGTGGGCTGATGTGAGAATATATTGTGAATTGAATATATATGAAAGCATATATTTTTATTGAACTTGTATATTTTATTTTACCTCGGTCTATGGAAAACAAAAGTTATCTCTAAAGTGAATGGTTTCCTGTGATATTTCCTTGAAAAGAGAGAGTCCCCCTGTATCATCAACCTCCCTGACTCAAATACTTTTTTCCCCCTCAAGCCTCTATAACTCAAATTTTTTGAAAACCTTAGCTTTTTCATTCTGAGGACCAGGTAGGAGGATATCCAAGCAACAACAAGAATGAATTGATCATTTTTTTTTTCAAAAAGAAGTCAGGGACAAATTGGGAAAATCCCGTCTTGCTTCCAAGTTTAGCATCCTGCCAAACTCATTTATCCATCAGATTGTGGCGCAAAGAATCACCAGCAATTTTTACCCCTTTTTACTTCAAAAATGTTCACTTGTCTAACGCAAAAAATCCCAAATTTTAAGGGGTTCCTCTGAGTTCCCCTGAAGGTAGTCCAACTGTATTATACAGTAAAAAGTAAGTTTTTTCTTCAATTGACTCTTTTCTTTGGAGAAATTGAGTGAAAAAGTCCAGCCTCCAAACGATGTCAAACAGTGGGAAATGGAAAGGACAGATTAATTGTTCAGCTCACCGGGTTCCTTTTTTCTTCTTCATTCTTGAAAAAAAAAGCTTCAATTAGAACATGGAGGGTTTCGGGTTTGGGGTAAACAAGTGCAGCGAAGCGAAACTGCACGTGGCCCAACTCGTGTGTCATCATCGTCATTAGACGTCGGGCTGCCTCATTAACTGGAAGGTCATTAACAGCTCGAAATTGAGAGAGAAAAACAAAGCAGCAGATGATGATGTTGAATCTTGTTTGAACGCTGAATCTGATGAGGATATTTAAAATAGCAGTGAGCTAGCGGAAAACGAAAAAGAAAATGGCGAAGACCAAATACAATTTTTTTATAAATTCAATAAAATGACAACTGAACTCAGTGCATTCAAAATATCCATGACTTTTTCGAAACCTGCCTTAATCAATCGATGATTTCCTAAAAAAAAAAAAAACCAAGTCAACCTCAGAAGAGCAAGTGCATCAAAATGCATGCAGAAAAATAAAGAGTTCACATACAATTGAGAAAAAAGGCATAAGCAAAGAATTAAGTTTACGTCTAAGCATTTATAAGGCAAATAAACTGTCTCAATATATGATTTTGTCCAAAACATCCCGTCACATATATTCATTAAGCCCGGTTGAATAAAAAATTAAACATCGTTCATATAGTTTAACTCGATTAAGTTAGATACTGTACTGTACGGTACTGTTTAAAATTCAGTTGAGTTTTCCCTTCGAAATTCTTCCACATACAGGTACGTCCAATAACAAGGAACTAAATACTTCAGTCAAGTCACTGCTTACTCGACGTAAATGGTTAAATACGCTGTTATTTCCTTTAACATTGTGTGTATATATATCAGACATGCTTAGTAATATTACAATGGAAGACTATGCAAATAATTTTTTATGCATTAAAAAAAAGAACTCTTGATGGAGGAAATTCAATGTTGATATCGAATAGCGCCACAGGTGATAACAGCAAGTACACAAATAATAAAAATAATGTATTCATTTGAAGCTTTTTTAAACGATCTACGATATATTTTTCTTTTTTATTGTTTGCGCGTAAATCGAAAATTTCCATTTCATAGAAATTAACCCAGCTCCTAAGCACCAAATGCAAGAAAGGGAATGAATTGTAATTAATTGCAAAAAATTATTTTGAGGCGGAATAATTCTGGAGTTTCGACGGAAATTTGCTCGCAAGTACCGCAAAATAAGAATTAAATACTGTATGTAGTGTAAGCGTAAACAAGCACAAGAATTAAATGGACTCGTTCAATATTTTCTATAGAAAATTATGAATTCATTCCTCCATGCGATATGCTTGAATTACTTGGAAAATGAGTCGAGGAGTGTTCCCTCATCAAGCACAGTACTGTATATACTGTAGTGCCTTTTTTCCCTAAAATATTGTGTATACATAGTCATATTCAGCTTTACGCTTAAATGCATCATCATATACGCTTTGTTCGTGAAAATCCCGATGAACAAGACATTATAGGAGCATCATCAATTAAGATGAGGCCCGTCAAACCCAAATTATAATTTTGAATAGCTGAGCGTCATCAACTCGTTCCATCAGGGGTATGTAAGTGGAGAAACGTGCCCAGCTTTCAAATTGTTGACCCCTTATATTATCGTCAAAAAACTCGTAATTTTGATAAATGGAAAAAAGAAAATGGCGATACTTCTGTGCGCTATCGCAAATAAGTGCACAATTTCCGATAGCGATCAGGAAGCACGGGGCAATCCCTCCACAACAGCCCAAGCAGGGTACAGAAAAAAGTTGAGGTCCCACCGAGATTTGAACTCGGATCGCTGGATTCAAAGTCCAAAGTGCTAACCATTACACCATGGGACCATATGATTCACAATGGCTGTTATTCTACGTATAATACCGACGGTTGTATTTTTTCGGTAATATAGGTAAGAACTAAGAAGGTACCCATAAAGGAAATATTCTTACGTCCTATATAACCAAAAATTAAGTCTACTACACTATATATATTCTACACAGTACTATACAGTATTGATGTCGCTGATTTTGAAAAAAAATTAAAAGAAACCAACCAGAAGAATGGTCCCCAGAATATTTCACAGTTGGCAAAATAAATAAATTTAAAATACCAGCTTCATATTTAAATCAGCGTTTCCGAAAAAATGTTGATCAAATATTCTTCATGCTGCAAAATTGTAAAAAAAATTGTAAATACTCGAAAGAGATTTCACCTTTGATGGTAAAATTAGAGTCCGACGCATAATATTTCGGGGGAAATCGTTCAATGTTAACTGACCTTACTTCGCAATGGATGCGTTATCCGTAAAATGATAATGCAAGAAAAAGTTCATAGATCTTCTACAGAAAATACAATTTTCTTTTACTGCAGTAGCAAATAAAAGGTTAAGGTCCCACCGAGATTTGAACTCGGATCGCTGGATTCAGAGTCCAAAGTGCTAACCATTACACCATGGGACCTCACATGAATGTGATGAGAAAACTAGCGCTCGTTCACACCCAATACAGTATTTCATTTGGAAGGTATAATTTTATATCTTATCAATCATAGTTAACTGTAACTGTACTGAAAATTTGCTTCCTTACCCTGGGTCTTTGACACAAATGACATTTATTAAAGTAAAGTACTGTACTGTACTGTACTTTCAAAATACAATGTGAACCTTGATAACTCAAACCTCCCTAAGCCAAATACAATATAAGTTGATTTTTTTTTTCAGGACCCCATTTGAATCCCCTTATAGAACCAGTAGATCAAAAACCTCCCTAAGTCAAAAGCTTCTCCCCTCAAACCTTCATAAGTCAAATTTTCTGTGGCCTTTTGGCCATTATTTTCTTGAAATAAGAAAGAAAACAAGCAACAAAAACAGAGAGTTATGTGTTTTAAAAAAAGTGAATGACATAATTGGACAAATGAACCCCTGCCTCCAAGTTCAGCGGCCTTTCAACTCATTTCAGAAGCCATTTAAGCCCCCAGAATATCACCATTTACATTTTTCAAGTTTCCCAGAAAAAAGGGCTTTGTATTGTAGTTCCATCTTATAAAAATTCAAAACCTCCTCAAGTTGAAACCTCCCTAAGTCTAATTTTTTGCAGGTCCCTTGAATTTCGACTTAGAGATGTTTGACTCTACTTAACGCGGAATAAATACCTTCTACCAAATTGTGTCTACTCAAATTCTTGAATGAAAAAAAAGTTTTTTTTTAATGTTCATCCCTCTGCATTTCACGGTTTACACGGGCTGGTTTAATTTACTTATTTTCTTCACTTTCGGTCTTCAAATATTTCAACATTCTAATGATATGCATTTTTGAAGCACACAAGAATCCCGAAGTTGAACAACACACATATACGCGTCAGAAAATGCGTAAATGGAGAAAATTACGCGAAGCATTTAATTGAGGAGAACTTGCTTGAAATTCAAAGGAAAATCCTGATCGCTTTATAAAAAGTGTTCGAATTCGTTTTCCTGTACTCTTCTGAATTTAAAATAGTTGATAGCAGCATTCTTTGTCCACGTGATTGTAAATGCTTGCATATACGAAAGGTGCCATAGAAAGGCGGGGGAAAATATCAGGTTTTATAGTCCAGAGAATAAAAATCAAGTGTCATCCCAGATACGGTCTACGCCCAGCAAAATAAACGAGAAATCTTCTCAAATTCCGTACACGTGATACTATGTCAAATAAATCACGCTAAAAAACTGTTGAATGTGTCAAAATATAACTACAATTGTTGGCCTTAGGGCAACACATGCCTATGAAGCGTCCTTCAGATTTTTGACCCGAACACCATCAGAGGATATATGATATTCAATTACATATGATATTATCACCTTAAAATCATTTCGCACCGAGAGCCTGGTATTTTGAGAATGTATCTTCCTTTAATTGTTTAAACGTGAAAAATTTCATTACGAAAAAAACTATTGGGACCTGAGGAGAAACGTCATTAAAACAAAAATTTCTGATACGGAGATTTAAATTACCCTTGTCGTGAATACTCAAGGGACTTAATGGAAGGCTATTTTATAAACAAGATTGCATTTTAGCCATGTTTTGAAATTTTATTTCATACTTGAGTTAGAAAATTTGGATTTCACTGAGAAATTGCAAAAGTGTTTTCACACATTTGATGCTTCTTGAATACATTATAGGTTTATTTTCCTGCTAATTCTCAAAATTTTCAGGCAAAATACAGCTTTTCAGAACAAAATGGAAAATTGAAGGATCAGAAGTACAGTAATACAATATTCAGAAAAGTTAAATACAGTGAGACCCCCACATGCGGACACCTAAACCTGCGGACAATTCAACATAGAGACACTTATTTTCTCATTAACAAATTAACAAAAAAGGCCCAACATGAGGACACTGACTCAACATAGGGAAATTTTGTGATAAAATTGAAAATACATTTCAGGCCAAATTACAAGAAAACCGATATTTCCGACCCTAAAATTGATGTAAGAAAAGTTCTTGGGCATTTCTCTCACCAATTTACCATCCATTTAGATAATTTAAAAAATTATCTCCAGCAGAGTGGGACTTCCTTTTTCTTTTTCACTTGAATATTTTTTTTAACAAAGAATGCCAACATTTTTATGTACTGCACGGAGGTATCAGAATGCAATTCCCCAAATGTCCATATTGTGTTGAAATATATTGATTGGAATCAGTTTAAATTGGGAGAAAATTTTTTTTCATGGAATTATGGTGAGTATTTTGTACATAAAACACTAGTTAAAAGTTATATAGTGTAAGGCTAAGGGAAAATTAGATTTGACTTAGGGACATTTTGACTTTGTGATACTCTTGATGCACCAATTATGTCTGCATCTCGGGGTCTCACTGTATTTATTTTTGCGTTAGTCTGTCAATTTCTTCTGATTTTCATCTAACTTTCTGCTAAAACATATTTGAGCTAAATTCTCCAGCCCCAACAATTGTAATGGAAGCAGTGGAAATCTCACAAAGATTGGATTTGTTGCACCAAAACTGTAAAATTCATCACAGTATAATGAAATCCCTGCACTGATGCTGAAAACTTTATGTTTGGACATTCGAAGAAAAAGGTTATATAGTGCGTTTAATTCCCCAAAATTATGCAGACGCTTGAAAAAATTTTTTTGAAAAAAGGAACAATATAGGGAGAAGCAATAGTCAATTAACCACTTGTTGCAGAAACCATTTCAGTTCTCAAGTACTCCATGAAATTCAACTGCAGTTCGTCACTCAGTGTATATACACAGAGCCCTCGTCTTCTCGTCGTCACCAGCATCGCGCGAGCAACAAACCGACACCGACGACGATCACTCCGTCGACATCCCTTCGTGTCGACGACGACTCTGCTGTCGACGCACTCTCTTCGGACCACCAGCAGTTCGGGATAAGTCAACAGAACAGAGTATTCGCACTATCTCCCTTTTTCTTTTTTAAAACCCCCTAATGAGAATATATAGATATCATGAAATGACATGGAAATTGAGGAGGGGGAATCGACAGGTTTTTTTTTTAAAGCATTTTAGTTAATCTATAAGTACAACATACAGTACATCTTTCATTTGTGGAATATTACAGTAAGGCCCTGGCATTAAAAAAAAATTCAAGCATGTGGACACTTTTAAACTTGAAATAAAATTTACCTTGAAATCTGGACAATATCTCAACATATGGACATGCACTGCCAAAAACCCTCGTTTTATTGTATTGTTTTATTGCAATTGTATTTATTTATTTTTTTCATTTGGAATCCATTTGTGTGGTTTTCTTCTGAACAGTTATTTTCTGCCCCTTGAAATCAATAAACATATTTTTATTGCATTTTTGGAGAAATGTGCATAATTGTTTGTCAAACAGGAGAAGTGATTGAAAATGCTCTTATTGATGTACATGGGGAAAATGTGATCCAAGATGCAGATGTTCCAACAAATAGACAAAATCTCAGAGGTAATTTATTAATTGTTTCGTTTCCCGAATTCACTTCAAGTACTGTACAGTATACAGTACATACATCGGTGATCAACTTTCACTGCAAATGTATTCAAAATCAGCACCATGCTTTTACTTTGCTATATATATGAAGACATTACATGTTGCAAAAATAAATGGCGAAGCTATAATTTGTCATGATTAATTATCAAAGACAAGAATCAGGATTCTGCAAAAACTTGACCTTGCACATCTTTGTGAGAACAGGGAGAAACTCTGGTTCTTGTGCATATTTCTCAAACCTATCCAAGGTTTTGCATCATTGCCAAATTTCAGGAAAACTCAAATGGTTATACAGTACCGGTATTCTAAAAAAAAACTCTTATTTATCCTTGAAGGATAATTTTTCTGTTTGCACTCTCACTGATACTCATTGAATTCTGTCTTGAGCTCTTGTGTGTGTCACTTGAGATATTTTGCAATATTTTAAAAGTGTGTTTCGAAATAAAAATTACAGCAACATTATAATACAGTGAAAAGTCTCCCCGGTTGTAGCCCAACCAAACTATTTATAGTTTAATTTAT
This sequence comes from Notodromas monacha, assembly GCA_905338405.1. Classification (NCBI taxonomy): domain Eukaryota; kingdom Metazoa; phylum Arthropoda; class Ostracoda; order Podocopida; family Cyprididae; genus Notodromas; species Notodromas monacha. Next base: position 13,152 of record CAJPEX010004642.1, on the reverse strand, counting down.
TCTTTCATATTCTTAACATTCCTAACATTACACACCTCAAATCTCTGGTCTCTTTTTTTTTGTTAAATTAAATGACCATTACACGTTTTTCTGTAGAATTCGCAGAGATTATTGTGAAGACCTTTGACCATATCTGGTGAGATGGGCGGGTCGAAATTTCAAACTGTGCAAAGGCGCGTCAGTTTTTTGTCCAATTAAGGTTTTATGTGTATACAAGTATACACCGACCTCTACATTTTCAAATATTTTAATTCGAGAAAAAAACCACCACAAACAGTAAAGAAAAAAAAACCACAAGGAAGAAAAAGCTATTGGCAACCAGGTGCGAATGAGAAGAGATGCTTTTTAAATCTCGGAAAAATCATGAAGAAGTACTGTACAACATTCGGTTCTTCCCCCGAGGCGATAAAATGAACTTAAGCGTAATTAAACCGGACATTTCATACTTGGGGAAAGTGATTTTTCTGCAGTATTCTACTTTCTCCGAAAAAAATTCCAGAAATTATGGCGTCGTTTGGTGAGCTTAATTACCCACATGGACAGGGAATAACGAGGGTTTATCGCTGCGGAACCAACATTACTTTCCGTCTATTTTTTTTTTCATTCGAATGAAGAAGGACATCGAGCTTCTTACTGGTATCATCAACCAATTCTTTTTGGAGAAAAACATATTTGAATGCCACGGAATTTTTTTCAAGCCATTTATTACAAGATGTGGTATACTCTTTAAAGGCTGCAAATGAACAGCATGCATTCATTTTTCTTTTTTTTTCAATTATATAGAACATCTAAAAATATATTCGCTCCATTAAAACAGTCGACAGGAAGTAAATAAATGATAAGTGTTTTAAACGCATGGTACATATATCCAATGATGAAGCAGAGAATGTATAATTTCTATTGCGAATTTGGACTGAATCTCCTCTCACAAGATATTAGCATGATCGAATAGAACAGAATTTGAAAGCTATGCGTGACAAAAGAATATACAGTGAGACCCCCACATGCGGACACCTCAACCTGCGGACAATTCAACATAAGTACACTTATTTTCACATAAAAAATTAATAAAAAGGCCCAACATGAGGACACTGACTCAACATATGGACATTTTATGATAAAATTGAAAATACATTTCAGGCCAAATTACAAGAAAACAGATACTGTATTTCCAAACCTAAAATTTATGTAAGAAAAGTTCTTGGGCATTTCTCTCACCACTTTACCATCCATTTAGCTAATTTTAATAAATTTCCTCCAGCATAGAGGGACTCCTTCTCTCCTTTTCACTTGAATGTTATTTTTACAGAGAATGCCAACATTTCTATGTACTGCACAGAGGTATCAGTATTCAATTCCTCAAATGTCCATTCTGTGTTGAAATATATTGATTGGAATCAGTTTAAATTGGGAGAAAATTTTTATTTTCATGGAATTATGGTGAGTATTTTGTCCATAAATCACCAATTAAAAAGTATATAATGTAAGTCTAAGGGAAAATTAGANGATTGAGATGAGAATTGTCTATGAAATTTGAGTTTCATCTGGATTTCCCCCAAAAAATTTGCAAAAATGATGTTTCAATTCAATTTCTCAGAAAGTGTGCATTGCAGGGTCAAAAATGACTTCCAAATGAGCCTAACCCCTTAGATGTTGTTTGAAATTTATTTTTTTTAAGAGGGCTATGCTCAAAGCAGACAACTTATCAGAAAAATTCTTCTTTGAGCATAACCCCCCTAGATGCAATGTTGAAAAATGTGTGCATTGATGATTTCACCCTTTGGATTTGTTTTTCAAACCTCAAGAATAAAATTTGAGTTGCAGGGGTTGTGCTCAAGGCAAAATCTATTTTCAAAGAATTTTTGCTGTTAGCATAACCCCCTAGAAAACATTTTTGAAACTTGCAATTTACTCTCCTTAACATTTAAATTAAAGCCTCAATTTATCCTTTTAATCATGTCACTGTATAAAACTACTATTTAAGACACAAAACAATTTTTTCCCCTTTTTTTTAAAAAAAAATTTGAATTTTTCAAATTTTCTGGAACGGATTAAACAATTTCCCATACAAGTCTATGGGAAATTGTGATTTGCAGTAAGAACGTTTCGTACTAAGAATGTTTCTCCGGAACGGATTACGTTCGTAGTGCGAGGTACCACTGTATGTCTAAGGGAAAATTAGACTTGACTTAGGGACATTTTGACTTAGAGGCACTCTTAATGCACCAATCATGTCCACATCTCGGGGTCTCCCTGTATATTATTTCTAGAGTGAGTGCTTGTTGTATGCAACATATTAGAATAAACTTGGTCGCATCGCCATAATTTTTTCCACTTCGGAGGTCGTGCACAATTGGATAAATTATTCCGTTGTAATTTTTGTCAGTTACGTATGCACATACGCTTCGGGCTATATTTAAATTTCATGAGCGCTAATGCAAAAAAAAATGAATTCACAAGCTTGAAGACGGTCTATTCCTAATTATAGTCCAGAATTAATTTCATGCCACTCATCATTATCATCGGAACACGGAAATAACCCCAACTGTCCACATCATATCGTGCAGATAACCCACATTTGGTCAGCATATTTTTAGAATGGAGGTACCCGTATTTTATTTCATCGCTTATCTCGTCGGATGAAACGCAGTTTTCTTTTCTTCTATTTGATTAGCTAAAAAAAACGGGTTATCTTCACATTCCAGTCCCAACATGACTCAGCAGTCTCTTATATTCACCGACATCTTTATCAGCAAAAAACCACAGATTTAGAACCGATTCTAATTTTAAATCTAGATTACACTCCGCGAATAATGTCTCAATATTTACGCCATGTGTCACGCCTGTGAGAGCATGGAGTATTTTTGCACGTTCTGCGATTTCGGGGTCCATCAGCCCGAATTCCGTGCAATGCATGCTGTTTTGATGACGTGTGAAATAAAAGGTGACAATGGATAATAAATAAATAATGTTACACAACTGACAAATCGAGTTTCTTAGCCCAAATTTCTAAATTCGTAAATATTTTTTTAATTCGGGATATTGACTAAGATTTATTCACGGCATTAAAAATACCGCTGATTTATTCATGTTTTTTGCGAGTAATATCTGAAGAGGAAACGTTACAAGAACAGCACGTGAAAATATCTTCAAACTCGTGTGAGTTCTGAATTAAAAATTTGGTAGTAATTCAGTGAAGTAAAAATTTCTGAATTACTTTCAAAAAGGTCGAATTAAACTTTAGAATAACTGTCTCCACTCTGTAAAAAAAAGAAGCAGGAAGAATAAGCAGCAGAATATTTCGAAAATCGAATTTCAATTAAAAATATTTTCCCAAGCAAGAACAGTGAAATTTAAAAAGTTTCCACATTTCATATTTCAGACTACGTGAAAAAATGACACATAAGCCTTAGGTTAAATATTAATAATTTTCTACAAGTTTTTGTTGTTGTTGGAATACTAAGCAAATGCATAATCCAGAAAACGGATTATATAATGACTACATGCAATCCATTACATTTTCCTTTCAGATTGCGTCTCATCATCAATTGTATCCAAAAATCAACTCCACGACCTGCGTTGAGATAATTAATAAGTGAGAGGAAAACAGAGAACCCCACTCAGATGTCGAGGGATTAACGACGCGTAAGCAAAGATATTTGAAAAATAACAAGGACAATGCAGACACACACCAAAAAAAAAAAAAAAAGATGATCTCTCGGGCCGAAAGGGCTGATGATGATGATGATGAAGACTGGGCAAGAAAACGGGCCAATCAGTTCATTTCACTCATTTGGTCAGTCAGACAGTCAGTCAGTCAGTCAGTCAATGCGGCAGTTGATAGATGAACAAGTCAGATGAACCAGTCAGGAATCAGGGTCAGTTCAGAAGTCATGTCAGTCTTGTAATAATGTACCCCCAATAATTCGAAACTTGTTTCGGAAAGTATTAAAAGAATTTAGATGAATTACGCGGGATTTTTGAAGCACAGGGTGCTGCTAAAATTATAAAAAAAGTTCAAGATATGGACAAATAAATGCCTTTGACAGAAATTACAAGAGCAATTCCTTTTGCAGCGACTTCAGGGAAGCAAATTTTATCACCAAGACAATCTGGAATTTACCAGTGAGCTGATCCAGTTTATTTTGTGATGCAGAAAACTACCAGCCCAGAAAGGACTATAGAAGATTCTCTAATTATTATAGAGTGTTCAAACCTGGGTTTGTTGCTGACTTTTCCTTTTATTTTTAGACAGGAAAGGAAAGGGAAAGGATTCTTATTTTAGGGCAGGGTTTGCTCATGTTGCATCCATGGATGCCAACATGGAGGCAGCAGAAACCTGGTTTTGTGACTGGTTTTCTTGAAATGGGGAGATTTTATTTTACTGATGATTTTCAGTGTCCCAGTATAAAAAGAGCAAATATTTTTGTAGAAAGCATCAGACCTTTTTTAGCTGTGAAATCTTAAGGTTCCCTCCCATCTTGGGGATTGTTGTGAAATAAAACTGTTGTTAGTAGAGTGCTTGCCGAAGTTCTTCTTCAAATCCTTGGCTTTTTTAAAGCTTAAAGTTCAATGTCAGCTTTCAGTCTAAATAAATATGCAGCGTGAAAAAATTGAACTACAAATGCATATACGAGGGTTCTAACAAAAGTTCTTGGAGTAGCCATGAAAATGGCTTAAAATTGAGCTGGAAAAAAATTTATTCTTTAGGGAAAACATATTCTTTGGCAAACAAAAGAAATATCAGCCCTGTTTGACAAATTTTTTGAATTTTTTTCATAATTCACCCTGGCAGAGTTTTGCCCTCCACTCAAAAGATGAGGCACCCTTTTTTTGTTGTAGCCCAGCTTTCCCCTCAGACTTTTTGAAACCGACTTGGCATTCTTTCTAAGGGATGCCTCCAGGTCATCCAATGCAATTCCGCCATTTTCATCAACAGCCGCCTGTTGATGAAGCTGGGCTACAAAAAAAAAGGGCGCCTCATCTTTTGAGTAAAGAGCAAAACTCTGCCAGGCTGAATTATGAAAAAAATGCAAAAGATTTGACAAACAGGGCTGATATTTTTTTGTGTGCCAAAGAATATGTTTTCCCTTGGGAATACATTTTTTTCAGCTCAATTGTAAGCCACTTTCTTTACTACTCCGAGAACTTTTGTTAGAACCCTTGTATATTTCAACAGAATTGCTTGCCCTCATGGGGTCACGTGAAATTCGAACAACTATAGCGTCAGGGAAACAAAAGAACCAATAGTTTTGAAAATAACAATCGTTTTTGACCAAGCTAAAAGGACAGTACTGTACCATCAATCAGAAATTCAAATTCCACATCATTTTCTTTATAAATAAGCACAGTTTTGAAATCGATTGATATGAAAAATATACAGACGCGGATGGAAAGCAGGATGAATGAAAGTGCCGCCAGAAGATACTGGTACAGTAGTAATTTTGATGGATTTAGGTTTTAACCTAAATCCTACAAAGGATTACACTTCGAATCTGGTAATTTTTCAAAATATTTTAGTAAAAGATAAATGTTTTACGGGCGGCTTTTCAAAGCATATTTTGTCAAAAAATCGGTGGTACTGTACTGTCAAATTTATTTATATCTCTTTCCATCTTGTCATGGGTACAGCAATTTAAAGACAAATTCACGCATTCTATAATTAAATAAGCTAGTCATGACAAGGAACGAATTTTTTCTTTGCAAAAATAACGGCAAGGGGAATTCGGTTAATTCACCAATTTATTTCGAATTTGATCGAAAAAATTGCAAACTAATTTTGGAATGAAAATCTTCCCCCTCTTCCTTGTTGATGTCATACGGAAATGAAGCAGGAAAACATTCTGGTAACATCAAGTTGCCAAATTGCTCACTGCGTTTTTGAAAAAGCGTCAAGAAAATATCAGCTCAGATGAATTTAAAAAAAAACACATATTTTGATTATCCTCAAACAACTTAATTACGCCGAATTTTTTTTAACAAAACGGAGGTGAAATTCCCAAACTGTCTGCCTGTGAATCATTCAAAGTCACGCGGAAATGAGACACATAAGTCAAAATAAAAATACCGCAGAATCCCGTGAAGAAGCACACGTACAGTTACTTTTGTGAATATGCTGCCCTCATATAATTTTTAAAATTTTTAGCGAGTGCTGGCTTAAAAATAATATACTGCACTAGGAATTGTACAACATTCGGAAGAAATTTGAATGACGCTTTATTTTCATCCTGATAATTTCCGCAGAATGTCTGCTTCTAAATCATTGAAAATCGCGCGGAAACGGGACACTTCCAGCAGTTGCATAAATTCGCTCTTATATTATTTGAAAATGCGGAGAATTTAGCCATTTTTCCAGCGATCGACTCTCAATAATAAGACACTCGCAATAGTCGTAACCAAAGGGGCCCCAAAACCAGATGAAGCTTTTTTATTTATTTCGAAATCTTTGAAAGTCGCGCAGAAACGGGACACTTCTGGCAGTTACGTAAATTCATTTTTTACTTAGTTGAAAACGCGGGAAATTTAACCATTTTTCCAGCGTTTTCGACTCTCAATAATAAGACACTCGCAACAGTCGTAACCAAAGCAGCCCAAAAACCATTCAAAATCATTGAAAGTCGCGCGGAAACGGGACACTCCCAGCAATTACGTAGATTCATTTTCATTTTTTGAAAATGCGGGGAATTTAACCATTTTTCCAGCGATCGACTCTCAATATTAAGACACTCGCAACATCAGTCGTAACCCAAGGGGTTTAAAAACAATTCGACATCATTGAAAGTCGCGCGGAAACGGGACAATTCTAGCAGTTACTTAAATTCATTTTTTAATTTTTTTGAAAACGCGGGAAATTTAAACATTTTTCCAGCGATCGACTCTCAATAATAAGACACTCGTAACCAACGGGGGACCCGAAGACCAGAGATGAAGCCGTTTTTATTTTTTTATGGCCCCCATGATTCATTTATATCTGTCACACAAAATCCATCTCATTGTCCAACCGGCTGAATGTACCTTGTTAAGGGGGTGCTTTTCATTAAACTTCCCTGGCTGGATTGCGTATCTGACGACCCGAGACAGATGTGGTCGGCACTGAGTGATTGATGGTCCAATTTCTGGACCTCAATGCATTTCTTCCACTGTACTCCAGCAGAAGCCGACGACGAAAAGAAACGAAAAGTAAATAAATAAATGGAAAGAAAAAAATAGTATCGAAAAGAATACTGTATGTGGAAGAGAAGAAAAACATTTCGTGAGTATATCCCAACAAAGAGCATCATATGGATGCATAATCAAGTCATCCAATATCCTACGAGAATGACGTTTTGTAACCATATGATGATGATTCCGCGACGAAAATCGTCAGGGTATCCGTATAGTGTCCGGCTTGCTCCATATTATCNCTGTATGTGGAAGAGAAGAAAAACATTTCGTGAGTATATCCCAACAAAGAGCATCATATGGATGCATAATCAAGTCATCCAATATCCTACGAGAATGACGTTTTGTAACCATATGATGATGATTCCGCGACGAAAATCGTCAGGGTATCCGTATAGTGTCCGGCTTGCTCCATATTATCTATATACATTTTTGTTTTTTTATTATTAAAATTAATGGACTAGATTTCTTTTTAATGATGGTAAGAGGCTTGACGCAGGCGATTCGAAGGCCGACGAGATTATTGCGGCGTTTTAGAAATGCCGCGAGATTCTCCGCGATTCGTTTTCTACTGCACGACATTCTGATATAGTCGAGAGGAACAGAATTCATCAGTGTCTCTGAATAGTTTTCGTATTTATTTTTTTGTGTTTTCTGATACAGAAACAACCATTTTAGAAAGAACCTGATCTTGGTGGACCGGTACGGTTGAGAAAGATTCACGAAATTCAAGAGAAATTGAATATAAGTACCGGATTACAAGATATTGTCTTGGAAGTTTTGCCGGCATTGCAGCTGAAACATAGTTTCACGAAATTTTATTCATGCTTCATTCCGGAATAAAAATGGAAAAGAGAATCAAACGAACTTCGCGCGAAATTCACTGCGAAATGAACGAGAATCTTTCAGGCTGTTTTTGTCTGACAGAAATGCTTAACCTTCGCATTTTCACATTTTATTTCCAATTTTGACTTTACAGGACTAACTTAATACTCAAGAAATGACAAACGAAAGTTGAGTTTGTATATGAAGCTCAAGCCAAAAATGCTGCTCCATCTCATTATGACAAAGTGTGAATAAAAATTCGAGGATAATCTTTAAAATATATTTAATCAATCAGTTGTAAGCAGCACTTCCTGAATCGCACAGCACACTCTAAAAGTCTAAAAGTACCTCAGGCAACATCTGAATTCTAAATAATTCAACAGGGATTTCCCTTTCGTTTCCAGGAAAGATTAAGCTATAATTTTTTTCTAGTTTTCAATTCGATGCGGTGATTTAAAAAAAAAGCGAAATTACACTTCAAAATCAATATCGTTGTAATTTATCGACGGTCGACTCTTTCTCATCATCAAATTTAATCCCCGATAACGTGAAACAAGGTTTATAAAAATTTAGAGAAAGATTAAAAAAAAAAAAACTGATCGATTCCTGCGTTCAACTATACATAACCACTTCATCAGGCATTCGGAATTTTGGAACTGCTGGGACACATCAGGAAACCACCCCAGGTTCAATTTGTAGTCATTCAAAATATTGGAGGCCTTTGTCACGATTTCTTCCAAGAGGTGCCTCCCTTCATTTTGTTTTTTACATTCAGAAAATAAAAATAAGTGCGAAAGAAGCCCAAGGTTATCTTGAAACGCGTCGGACACCATCAGGTGACGCATTCCGATCACGATGTCCGAGAATCGCTTCCGCTTATCTGTGTCAGTCATCGGGTCGCCCCGGATAATTTTTCTCTTCAAAAAATAGAAAATAAAATAGATTAAAATAAAATACGTCCTGTCTCGAGTTTTCTTCCACTTCCGTAACACGGAACTGATCCTTGAGGCGTAGTAGTGGAAGATATTCCTGATGGCGAAAGCCCAGGAACTACAGTAAATTCAAGTACCACAGAAATGTGAAAACTTTGATACAGTATATAAAATGTTGCAGAGAAAATGAGATGCATAAGCTGATGATGCCTTGCATCAATTTCTTTGATTTTTCTATTTGTGACCAATCAGAGGCCAACAAATATCCAAAGATGTTCTGGAATTTTCTGGTCAGATCGTCTGACCCGGAAATTCCAAGAAAATTATATAAGCTACAAATAATTCAAATTTAAAAGTCAGTCTGTCCTGAACTCTTGGACAATCGTTTTTCCTTCCTTATAAATGATTTGTGTGCACAAAGCTATGTTTTTCCTGCGTGTTATTGAATTACGTTAGTCAAATCTGCTGTTCGCATTGTTTGCGCTTATTCTTTGAAATTTTTGAATCTATTCAAGTTTGCTGAAACTGTTGCTAAAAATGACTGAAAAACTAGGAACATATATCCAAGGAAATCCCTTGATTATGTGTTCTTGGCCTTAAAAATGTTGATTGACTGTAGTTTTATTTATTTTCTTTTGTGATCCTTGATCATATAAAGTATAGCTTGACCCAACCTGGAATTTGTTTTGCAGAGGATGAATCCCCTTTCTTCCAGAAAAACATATTTGTGAATGAATTCTCAAAAAATAATACCCTCTCAGCGCTATCAAATACGATTCAGACAAATTTCAGCCAATCAGGAAATTTGGCAACTTCCCCTCAGTTGTTCAAAATTAGGGCTGTTCAAAAATTCAGGACTGAAAATTCTATGATTTGCAAAAATGCATTCAGCTATTTGGCAAATATACGGTAGCAGAACATTTTCCTGCTCAATTTTCCCTAT
>CAJPEX010004641.1:0-20438 GCA_905338405.1 Notodromas monacha | reverse complement strand
GAGATAAGTCTCCACGAGAAGGCAATCAATGATTCTCAACTATTGTTGTTTTCAAAACAGCTGAAGGAGGAATTGAAAATTAAAAAGCGCAACTTTGCTGATGGTATGGGTATCAGACAGGCTCTGGCTGCTAATGAATTAAGTATTGACCAAATTACTGAGCCTAGCGCGGACGAGGTAGTTTTCTACAATGTTGAGCATTTAAAGAAGTCCAGATTGCCTAGCATGAGTACTCAACAGGCCTTGATCGCGATGAATCAAATTCCATATTTCGATGGAAGTAGTCCCCTAAATTGGCAAGAGTGGTGGGCAACTTTTCAAAGTGCCCTGTATGACGGTGTTTATGGGGATGAGAGTATCCAATCCAATTTGTTGAGTAAGCTTCAGGGCAAAGTGCAGATTTACGTAACGTCTATCCAAGGGCTTACTTCAGCCCATTAGAGAGTAATAGTGAAGACATTACAGGATATGTTTGGGAGACAAGTGCTGACAAATTTGATGAAGGACCTCAAGAGGATGAGACAGGCTCCCGGTGAGCAGGTCCAGACTATTGAGGCTAGAGTCAGACGAGCTGGTAACTTTCTCCTAGGCGACGCCCCAGGCAATTTAAAGGTAATTTGTCAAGAAAACCAACCTGCAGCCCTCCTACCAAATCCTTTTTATGTAAACAAGTGTTGGGAGTGTCATCAATAACTTTGCTGCGTTCCCTTTCACCTAGCAGACAACGCTCCAAATAAAGTCACGTCGTCTGGCTCACGGTTCCGCCGCGTGATCTCTCGCAAGTCACGCGCCACAAGGTTACGCAACCTCACCTAGAATGAGGTCAGATCCGGGTCTGACCACTCTTGCCCAACCTTACCTGAGCAAATCTATATAGTCACCTGTTCTCCGTTGTTCGCGCGCTCATTGCTGTCCGAAGTTTGTTAGAGTACAGTATCTCTACTGTTGAACACGAAATAAAGCTTACTCACATATTTTGATAAAAGAGGAGTTGAATTTACTTTGCCCGGTAACAAGGATCAAGAAATCTCCTCTCAAGGAGTTGTTGAAATTAGTTCAAACACAACTTGCGACGGTAAGTTACACAATTGGAGAATCTAGAGACATCTGGATTTAAAAGATTGTAAAAGATCCAATTTAACTAATTTACGACAACAAGGCAGAGGATGCGCGTCCGTAATAACATGGTCATTCAAATGTCTAAAATCTACAACCATCCGCCACACCTGGTCCTTCTTCTTAACCATAAGTGTTGGACTGTTGTATGGGGATTTCGAGGGTGGAACTATTTCATGCTCAAGCAGATCTTCCACGAACTCATTTACTTTTGGCCTCATTCCTTGCCAAAGAGGATACTGTCTTGTAAAGATAGATTTCTCAGTGTCCATTGGTATATCTGCTTTGTACAATGGGCACAATCCTAAGTGGTCAGACTTCTTTGCTAAAACGTTTTTGTATTTCTGTAGGAGACTTTGCTATGGTTGTGTCAATTTCTCAGGACATTCAAAGAGTTTAATGTTCTCATCTATCAACTCAATCAGATTCTTTTCTTCCAGTTTCCCGTGAAGTCTTTCTAATTTTTCTTTGTCCAATGATTTTGGAGTGACTTCCTTATTGTTGCTAAGACCAAAGGGGGTTTTCCCAATATTTCTAAGACATCGATAATTTCTCCAAAAGTAGCTATGGCCAAAGTATGTTGAGGCAATACATCCACATCTTCATTGCCTACATTGAGACATAAAACTGGGTAAGCTCCTTTATGTTTTCTGGAAATGCTTTGAACCACTATCAGATGACCACAGAGGCCGTTTGACACATACAAAGTACGTGTACCAACTTTTTTGGCTGCCTTTTCTGATAGCTTTGCAAAGAGAAGCTTTTGTGATTTCCTTGGAATTTTTACAGATTCTACAGGATATAAACGGAATGGTTCAGTTTCTTCCAAATTGCAAATACGAGAACATTTCACTTTCTGTCTCTGAGTTGTTTCTGTGAGAAATGACGCATGCATTTTGTTTACGTGTACACACCAGTCTCCATACAAAAGCTTGGCATGCAGTACTTTCAAAACGTCAGAAACAAGAATCCCCTCAAACTCATGTCCATGCATTGGAAATATAACAAATCATGCTTGGGTTAGAAAGAGGTTGTTACTATACAGTGCAATATACAGCACTTTGTTAACCGGCATTTCTCTACCTTCAATGGTGGCAATATAAATATTAGAGGCTAACGGGGTGACTTCCAATTTTAGGGTATCGGGGGAAAGAAGAGAAATTTCCAAACCTGAATCCAAAAGGAATTTTGCAGGTTAGCGAGTGGCGTCAGTGGCTAGGAGGATGACCCGCAACTTTGTGCTAACAGCGCTTGAAGTCCCGGTCAGTACTCATTTCCCGAATACTGATTTGCAGGCTCGTAGATATAGCCTTCGGGCAGGAGTTCTTCTTCCTCTTCTTCCTCTTCTGCATTTTCACTATAATCTTTGCCTTCTTCTACGAAATTTACTGAACGTCACCCAGCACTGCGTCCTCGTTCTTGCACATTTCCTTGCAAATTTCTGCAATAAGAGGAGTGCCCTCTCTGGGAGTTTGCGAATTTTGGCGCGCGGCCATCCCTTTTGGGGGCCAGGTACACCAATTTTCTTGTTGTAGGCTTTGTTGCTGCCTTACTCTGTGATGCGCGGCACTCACTTTGAAAGTGACCTTTTTGGCCACAATTATAACAAGTGGTTGCGGATTGAATATCTGGCATTGCGTTTCCACCATACGCACTTGGCAGGGTCTTGGGACTCAATTGGGGAAGTTGGTGTAGGGCAGAGGATTGAGAGGAATCTAGATCCCTCTCTTGATCCTCCACAGAGATCGCAAATTTCAGGGAGGTCTCAAAATCATCAAAAGTAATTTGTATCGCACTGGCAATTTCGGGAACAAGTCCGTCCATAAAAGTCAAGAGCAGGAATCCGTCCAGAAAATCCTGCTTGCCTTTATACTCCCAGCACTTCTTTACGTAAAAGGGATTTGGTAGGAGGGCCGCAGGTTGATTCTCTCAGCAGATTACTTTTAAGTTGCCTGGGGCGTTGCCTAGGAGGAAGTTACCGGCTCATCTAACTCTAGCCCCAAAAGTCTGGACTTGCTCACCAGGAGCTTGTCTCATCCTCTTGAGGTCTATCATCAAATTTGTCAGCACTGGCCTCCCAAACATATCCTGTAACGTCTTCACTATTACTCTGTAATGGGCTGAAGTAAGCCCTTGGATAGACGTTACATAGATCTGTGCTTCACCCCACAGCTTACTCAACAAATTGGATTGGATACTCTCATCCAAATAAACAACGTCATACAGGGCACTTTGAAAAGTTGCCCACCACTCTTGCCAATTCAAGAGACCACTTCCATCAAAATACGGAATTTGATTCATTGTGATCAAGGCCTGTTGAGTACTTACGCTAGGCAATCTGGACTTCTTTAAATGCTCAACATAGTAGAAAACTACCTCGTCCGTGCTAGGCTCTGTGATTTGGTCAAGACTTAATTCATTAGCAACCAGAGCCTGTCTGATTCCCATACCATCAGCAAAGTTGCACTTTTCAATTTTTAACTCTTCCTTCAGCTGTTTCAAAAACAACAATAATTGGGAATCATCAATAGCCTTCTTGTGGAGACTTATCTCCATTAGATTAGGCTCGAGGACCTCCAAGATTGTCGTTACGGTTGCCAGAGGACCGTCAGCTGCCTTCATATCATCAATTCTCTTTCTGAGCGCATCCTTCACTTCTTGGGCAGGACCAGGGTTTGCATTAAGCTGACCTTTGAGTTGCTCTATCTCCTTTTCCGATTCCTTCTTTTGCGTAGCAGCAACTTTGGCCTGCTCTTTCAGACTCATCTCAAGAAGTTTCCTATCCACGACAGCGTTCACATCTAACACTCACGACATTTCGAGCAATGAGACGTTTGCGGTGTTGCCAGATGCCATAGCTAGAAAATTTCCCTACGTTCACTGCTAAATTCACTTTTCACAGACGCCATATTCAAAATAACTTTTTTTGCGTGTACCTGCAGAGGTCTGGAGCACTTTGTCTTGTACTAAATTTTTCTTTGAAGCACTTTTTAGCTATTTAGCTTCGCTGTAAGCACTTGCCCGGGGTAAAAAAGGAAACCTCGGCTGCGCCAAATTATGTTTTCCTTATTTGGGAAAAATCAATGAAAGACACTGTTGCAGTTCTAGAAGAACGTCTTCTTCTGGACGCGATTAATCTAATATGAATTTGTCTTCCAAAAATAAACTTTTGACAAGAAGAATTTTGTTCCTATAACCCAAGTTTCTAAGTGAATAAGACTTCTTGTTATAGAGACGTGAGTACGTATATTTCTATGTGACTGCAACAAATGCCAGACCGACAATGAATACCAAATATACACTTCGTGGGACCTTAAATATATTCAGAATAAACCAGACATGCATGATGCAATTCAGTCAGGAAAATAGAAACGGGGACGGGGAATGACTGCAAACCAGACACTGTAAAAGTACGCATCATGACCTCCTCAGATTTGGATCTGAGTTGCTAGGCAGAAAGTATGATTACGTTTTGGGACGTACATTGCGGAAGAATAGGAAGCGTCATTATAAACCTGTCACAGGACACTCATACTAATATTTGATGACAGTATATATATACTGTATATATATATATATATATGTGTGTGTGTGTGTGTGTGTGTGAGTGGCTGTGTTTTTATTCATGCGCTGTGAAATGTTGCCGCAGGGGGGATTCAAACCTCTGTACTCTTGCTTTGGTGTCCGGCATCATGCCTGCTGAGCTACCTTGCACTTCATGCTCTTGAGCATGTTGGTGCCCACACATATAGACATCTTTTCTGTGCATGCATCAGGAAACTTTTTGAAAACCTTTAAGTCTTCTCAAATCAAATTCTCATCAAGGATGAACAATGCTATGACTCACTACATTCATACCCCAGTTTATGGATGTACTGGGTTATGGATTTTTGGTTTGTGGACCAGGTCTGTTTTGGGGGAGTTGCACAGGATGAAGGACCATAAACCAGCTTACAGACTGCGGACTGTTTTTATGACTTTGAAAATTTGTCAAAAAGTGAATTTTTCACCAATTTTCAAATCTTTTACAGCATTATATGTGCCAAGATATTTTCTAATTTTACTTTTTTTAAACATGCAAAAAGCTGAAAATTTGACAGAATAACAACCAAACATGTAAAAACATTTTCAAAAATTGTACAAAAATCACCATAAAACTTTTCAATTTTTGAATTTTCCCTACTTCAGTTAGGAACATTTTTCAATGAAAAAAGGTCAAATTTGTAAAACATCACTTTGCTTAATTCCCTGTAAATAATTTTCCAAGTTTTTTAACAAGCAAAAAAATTAGAATGAGCTAAACTGAATAGTTTCAATTCTTGTTCACATTTTTCTTCCCAAATTGTCATATTTTAATATTTTGTCATCAAATATTAGTATGAGTATCCTGTGACAGGTTTATAATGACGCTACCTATTTTTCTGCAATGTACGTCTCGAAACGTAACCATACTTACTTGCCTAGCAACTCAGATCCAAATCTGAGGAGGTCATGATGCGTACTTTTACAGTGTCTGGTTTGCGGTCATTCCCCATCCCCGTTTCTGTTTTCCCAACTGAATTGCATCATGCATGTCTGGTTTATTCTGAATCTGTTTAAGGTCCCACGAAGTGTATATTCGGTATTCATTGTCGGTCTGGTGTTTGTTGCAGTCACATAGAAATATATGTACTCACGTCTTTATAACAAGTCTTATTCACTTAGAAACTTGGGTTATAGGAACAAAAATCTTCTCGTCGGAAGTTTATTCTTGGAAGATAAATTCATATTGGATTAATCGCGTCCAGAAGAAGACGTTCTTCTAGAACTGCAATAGTGTCCTCTATTGATTTTTCCCAAATAAGGATAACATAATTTGGCGCGGCCAAAGTTTCCTTTTTACCTCGGATGAGTGCTTACAGCAAAAGGTAAATAGCTAAAAAGTGCTTCAAAGAATAAATTAGTAGAAGACAAAGTGCTCCAGACCTCCGCAGGTACACGCAAAAGAGTACCTTTGAATATGGCGTCTGTGAAAAGTAAATTTAGCAGTGAACGTAGGGAAATTTTCTAGCTATGGCATCGGGCAACGCCGCAAATGTCTCATTGCTCAACATGTTGCGAGTGTTAGATGTGAACGCTGTTGTGGATAGGAAACTTCTCAAGATGAGTCCGAAAGAGCAGGCCAAAGTTGCTGCTACTCGAAAGAAGGAATTGGAAAAGGAGATAGAGCAACTCGAAGGTTAGCTTAATGCAAACCCTGATCCTGCCCAAGAAGTGAAGGATGCACTCAGAAAGAGAATTGATGATATTAAGGCAGCTGACGGTCCTCTGGCAACCGTCACGGCAATCTTGGAAGTCCTTCAGCCTAATCTAATGGAGATAAGTCTCCACAAGAAGGCTATTGATGATTCCCAATTATTGTTGTTTTCAAAACAGCTGAAGGAAGAGTTAAAAATTAAAAAGCGCAATTTTGCTGACAGTATGGGTATCAGACAGGCTCTGGTTGCTAATGAATTAAGTCTTGACCAAATTACGGAGCCTAACACGGATGAGGTAGTTTTCTACAATGTTGAGCATTTAAAGAAGTCCAGATTGCCTAGCGTAAGTACTCAACAGGCCTTGATCACAATGAATCAAATTCCGTATTTTGATGGAAGTGGTCCCTTAAATTGGCAAGAGTGGTGGGCAACTTTTCAAAGTGCCCTGTATGATGGTGTTTATTCGGATGAGAGTATCCAATCCAATCTGCTGTGTAAGCTTTGGGGTGAAGCACAGATCTACGTATTGTCTATCCAAGGGCTTACTACAGCCCATTACAGAGTAATAGTGAAGATGTTGCAGGATATGTTTGGGAGGTGAGTGCTGACAAATTTGATGAAGGATCTCAATTCTTCCTCTTCTTCCTCTTCTGCATTTTCACTATAATCTTTGCCTTCTTCTACAAAATTTACCAAATGTCACCCAGCACTATGTCCTTGTTCTCACGCATTTCCTTGCAAATTTCCGCGGTAAGAGGAGCGCCCTCTCTGAAAATTAGCAAATTTTGGCGCGCAGCCATCCCTTTTGGGGGCCAGGTACACCAATTTTCTTGTTGTAGGCTTTGTTGCTGCCTTACTCTGTGCGCGGCACTCACTTTGAAAGTGACCTTTTTGGCCACAATTATAACAAGTGGTTGCGGATTGAATATCTGGCATTGCCTTTCCATCATACGCACTTGGCAGGGTCTTGGGACGCAATTGGGAAAGTTGGTGTAGGGCAGAGGATCAAGAGGAATCTAGATCCCTCTCTCAATCCTCCACAGAGATCGCAAATTTCAGGGCAGTCTCAAAATTGTCAAAAGTAATTTGTATCTTACTGGCAATTTTGGGAACAAGTCCATCCATGAAAGTCAAGAGCAGGAACCTGTCCAGAAAATCCTGCTTGCCTTTATACTCCCAACATTCCTTTACGTAAAAAGGATTCGGTAGGAGGGCTGCAGGTTGATTCTCTTGATGGATTACCTTTGAATTGCCTGGGGCGTTGCCTAGGAGGAAGTTACAGGCTCATCTGACTCTAGCCCCAAAAGTCTGGACTTGCTCCAAGGGAGTTTGTCTCATCCTCTTGAGATCCTTCATCAAATTTGTCAGCACTCACCTCCCAAACATATCCTGCAACATCTTCACTATTACTCTGTAATGGGCTGTAGTAAGCCCTTGGATAGACAATACGTAGATCTGTGCTTCACCCCGAAGCTTACACAGCAGATTGGATTGGATACTCTCATCTCTTACCGCGGATACCTCTTACCGCGGAAATTTGCAAGGAAATGCGTGAGAACGAGGACACAGGGCTGGGTGACATTTGGTAAATTTTGTAGAAGAAGGCAAAGATTATAGTGAAAATGCAGAAGAGGAAGAAGAGGAAGATCCTCTTACCGCGGAAATTTGCAAGGAAATGCGTGAGAACAAGGACATAGTGCTGGGTGACATTTGGTAAATTTTGTAGAAGAAGGCAAAGATTATAGTGAAAATGCAGAAGAGGAAGAAGAGGAAGAAGAACTCCTGCCCAAAGGCTATATCAACGAGCCTGCAAATCAGTATTCGGGAAACAAGTACTGACCGGGACTTCAAGCGCTGTTAGCACAAAGTTGCGGGTCATCCTCCTAGCCACTGATGCCACTTGCTATCCTGCAAAATTCCTTCTGGATTCAGGTTTGGAAATTTCTCTTCTTTCCCCCGATACCCTAAAATTGGAAGTCACCCCGCTAGCCTCTAACATTTCTATTGCCACCATTGAAGGTAGAGAAATGCTGGTTAACGGAGTGCTGTATATTGCACTGTATAGTAACAACCTCTTTCTAACCCAAGCGCAATTTGTTATATTTCCAATGCATGTACATGAGTTTGAAGGGATTCTTGGTTCTGACATTTTGAAAGTACTGCATGCCAAGCTTTTGTATGGAAACGGGTGTGTACACCTAAACAAAATGCGTGTGTCATTTCTCACGGAAACAACTCACAGACGGAAAGTGAAATGTTCTCGTATTTGCAATTTGGAGGAAACTGAACCATTCCGTTTATATCCTGTAGAATCTCTAAAAATTCTGAGGAAATCACAAAAGCTTCTCTTCGCAAAGCTATCAGAAAAGGCAGCCAAAAAAGTTGGTGTGCGTACTTTGTATGTGTCAAACGGCCTCTGCGGCCATCTGATAGTGGCTTGAAGCATTTCCAGAAAACATAAAGGAGCTTACCCAGTTTTATGTCTCAATGTAGGCGATGAAGATGTGGATGTATTGCCCCAATGTACTTTGGCCATAGCTACTTTTGGAGAGATTATCAATGTCTTAGAACTATCGGGAAAACCCCCTTTGGTCTTAGCAACAATAAGGAAGTCACCCCAAAATCATTGGACAAAGAAAAATTAGAAAGACTTCACGGGAAACTGGAAGAAAAGAATCTGATTCAGTTGATAGATGAGAACATTAAACTCTCTGAATGTCCTGAGAGATTGACACAACCATTGCAAAGTCTCCTACGGAAATACAAGAATGTTTTAGCAAAGAAGTCTGACCACCTAGGATTGTGCACACTGTACGAAGCAGATATACCATTGGACACTGAGAAACCTATCTTTACAAGACTGTACCCTCTTCCGCATGGAATGAGGCCAAAAGTAAATGAGTTCGTGGAAGATCTGCTTGAGCATGGAATAGTTCAACCCTTGAAATCCCCATACAACAGTCCAACACTCATGGCTAAGAAGAAAGATGGTGGGTGGCGGATGGTTGTAGATTTTAGACATTTGAATGACCATGTTATTATGGACGCACATCCTCTGCCTAGAATTAACCAGATCTTTGAGGAAATAGGAAATGCCCAAGTACTTTACAGCTCTCAACTTACTTCACAGATTTCATAATATAAAGATTTGTTAAGAGAAAAGATGGAAGATGATTCATTTGCTTGCCTATGGGACTCAAAAATAGCCCTTCTATTTTTCAGAGGCTGATGCATTTTGTATTAGAAGGGTGCTTGGGAATATGTGCTTATATCTATGTCTACAACATTGTTATATACTCGCAAACCGCCAACAAACATTTCACTCATTTATCCAACATTTTACAGGGTTTTGACGAAGCAGGTCTGAAGAGGAAGTTTTCCAAATGTCAACTATTCCGTACTCAGATAGAATATTTGGGATTTTTAATCAGTGAGACCGGCATTTGAGTAAATCTTACGAAAATAGAAGCAATTCGAAACTTTCCTATTCCTGCTGACGTAAAAGGAGTACAAGCCTTTTTAGGCTTAGTAGGGTATTTCCGGTCATACATCCAGCATTTTGCACTTAAAGCAAAGCCTTTGTACTTCCTACTTAAGAGGGACACTGTTTTTCAATGTCAAAAAGCCCAACAAGATGCTGTAGATTGCCTGAAAAAATGCTTGCTTTCTGCACCAATCCTATCCTTCACTGATTTCAATCACAAATTCATACTAACGACAGATGCTTCCACTATTGCTGTCAGTGCGGTTTTAACCCAGGAACCTGGAAAGCGGGAAGTTCTCATGGGATGTGCTAGCAGAACCCTTAATGATGCGGAATCTCAATACCCTAACACCAATCAAGAGATGTTAGCAGTGTACTACGGTGTGTTGCAATTTTGCTCATATTTATGGGGTCATCCCTTTGTGATCCGTACGGATCACATCCTGATACCTTACTTGAGCCGTCAAAGACAAAGCAACAGCTGTAGGGCAATTGCCTGGTTCATGAAACTCAACGAATACGAGTATCGTGTTGAGTATAAGAAAGGTTTGTCAATACCTCATCCCAACGCACTGAGCTACTTCCCGCCAGACAGCAAAGGCAAGAAACTGAATGCCTATCTGTCACCAACCTTGCTGGAACCCAATTTAACTCCGTATGTGTCTAGGAGTCTTTTACAGAGAGCCACCCCATCACTAAAAGGAAAAATTCCTTTGGGCACAGACTTCAAAATACAGGACGGTATCCTAATGAAAAAGGACAACATGTTTGGGTACCCCCTTCCCTTCAAGAAAAGATAATTTCCAGTTTCCATAACCCGCCATCTATGGGCCATTGCGGTATTGACAAAACAGCATTTGCAATACTGGAAGAATTCTCATGGCCTAACATTGAAAAAGATGTTACGGCGTACGTAAAAACCTGTCCCCAGTGTCAAAAGACCAAGCAATTTGCCCATAAGACTCCTTATCTGAGTACTGGTATCCCCAAAAACTGTTTCGAAGATGTGAGCGTAGACACAGTGGGCCCTGTTCCCAATAGCCAGAGAGGGAATCGATATATATTAGTCATACAAGATAGATTATCCCGGTGGATTGTCTTCTCAGCAATGAAAGACGCTTCTGCCCAAACAACGGCAAGACTTTTCTTGACCAATTGGGTTTGCTTATTTGGTGCCCCTAAACGTATTCTGACAGATTGCAGAACAAACTTTGTAAGTAGTGTGTTCCGGGATATGGCCAGCTTTCTGGGTGCCAGGGCTAATACGACCACTGCATATTGACCCCAAGGTAATGGGCAAAATGAAAGATCCCATAGGGAGCTCCACGAATACTTAGCTCTATATTTAGATCCCAACAATTGGAGTACCTGGGATGAACTATTAAAACTAGCAGCATGGGTGCATAACAGCTCTAAGCATGAAGCTTTGCAGGCCTCTCCTTTTGAGATTGTAACTGGAATGAAACCAAGGAGAAATTGGCTATCCAGCCAACAAAACTTGGAGCAGTTTCAAAGTATACAAGGATATTATGAGGTCAAGAAAGAAAAGCTAGAGTCCCTCAGAGAACAAGCCCAAAAGGCAATAAGAAAGGGACAGGCTTCATATTTGGAACGTTTAAATGTACATCAAAAAGGAACGACTTATAATGTCAGAGATAAAGTGTGGCTGAAACAGCATCCACTCTCTTTTGTAGGAAAGAAATGGAGTGCCAAGTATGAAGGCCCCTATACAATATTAGAGATTGTTAATCCTGTAGTTGTACGGATTAGAGATGATCAGCACCCTGAATGGACTGTTGTTGTTCATACCAGTTACGTCTGGCCATACCAGTCCCAAACTCCTGAAAGTTCTGAAAACCCTAACAAGCTAGAAATAGACGAGTTTGAAAAAATAGAAGAAAAAATATCCCCAAACACAACGTCTTGCAGCAAACCACCAGTCAGGATGACAAGTCCAAGGAAAACTGAGGAAAATGCTGACTCAACACCCAAAGGACAGGCAGCAGTACCAATCATGGACGTTTCTACGACACAAGTCGCAGGAGAAAATAACCAAACAACGATTGAAGAGACTGCAGAAGTGGCTGAGACCAATGATGAAAAGAAGGAGACCATTGCTCTAAACGTCTCAGCCCCAGATTTGATGTTTTACGAAACTCTGTCCCACTCTCCTGAGCCTAAACATACTGATGACGGTAACAATGTCAACGATTCTTTTGTTTCAGCTGAAGATCCTAACCAAACTATCCTATCTGCAACACCCAAGAGTGGAAAATCTAATAAATCCGTTCTTTCTGAAGTTACAACAGAGTTGGGCAAGTTTTTCTCTCCTGGTTGCGGGTCTGATGATAATGGAGGAGGTGACGACCATGGGAGTGAGACAACCTTGCCCCAGTATCAGACAGCGTCATTGCCCCGCCTGAATCAGCTAGCATGCCTAGAAGGTTGTAGATGCCACTGATGCAGACACCCGAGCAAGGAGCTTCTGCAATGCCGCCACCAACAACAAGCAAGTCCAAAAGCCAAAAGAAAAAAGAACAAAAAAAGGAAGCAGCAAAACAAAAATTGGAAGGAAAGGAACCAAAGCTGCGCATGCTAAGCGGAATAGACGCAGATAACATCATACCCAAATGCACGCGTGGACAGACAAAGGAAAGAGCATCGTCAGTATCAGATAAGTACTAGTTACCATGTGCAAGCCAGTCAGCCAAAAGACGCAACCTCGGTAACATGGCAACCACGCAAGCAATCTTCTTGTGCTATATCTTCTGCCCAGTAAGTTTTACGTTACTAATCGAGGAAGTCACCGAAGATAGAGGGATCATATCGAACAGCAATAGACTAGACAAAATATCCCCTATTAGAACTTTCCCTGGGAATGTAGGAGTTACCATAGAAGATATGAGTCAAATGTGTATTCCAACCACTTTCTGGACAATGGAATCCGTAGTTAACATTGGAAAGTTTTACCATTTAGTTGAAAATACTCAAAAGGAAGTGAAAGAGTTTGCTACGGAAACAAACAACGCTGAGGATGAAGGTGAACTAACTCTTACCGCTCCAGCAAAAATAGCCATGGATCTTCTGATTCAGAAGACCAAAATTGTGGATGTAACACTTGAAAATTTATTGTCTAGATTTGTGAATGTGCCTACGGATATTGGAAGGGAAGTTCCTTATGTTAACCTTTTGCCAATAGTCCAAAGGGGTATTTCTCCTATTACAAAATTGCAAGTGGCAAACAAACGAGCCTTTGTAAAGCCCTCAGCTTTAGTCTCATTTGACAAATACAAACTCAAAACCATTTTCGATTCTCTGCTCAAAGATATCAAAGCTACCAATAAAGCAAAAACAAATTTTGGATGAAGGCTTTACTTTTAGGAACTGAACTGGCTCACCTTAATACATTGGCAGAAACTTTGCAAGACAACCTAAAAAAAATCAAACAGTTTGTTTTTCCCATACATCTATATGACATTCACGTTGTCGAAGCTGTGTTAGAAGAAATTCTGACTAAAGAACCTAGATACGCTAAAAAAAGGTAACTGCTCTTGATCTTTTTGAAAAAATCAAATCAAATCCGGTAACCATGGGATCATACGCATGCGAAAATATTAAAAATCAGACAGGTGTTTGCAAATTCAGAACCATGACGATTGTCCCAGTGGTAGCCCCTGACGAAGTTGTTTATGTGTCCAGAATTCATTTAATCCCTGTTGCCCAAGAAACGTACCTTGGCTCGCCTAAGTGGATGCAAACAGAGATTAAACATCCTTTTCTCTTAAAAAGAGGTGACAACTATTATGCAGTGTATGGGTCAGAGATACCCCAATGCTTACCAAGGTTAGGTCAATCAGGTTGTCAAATTTGTCATGCAGGACATCTCCCAGTACGCCCCGCTAGTCTCTGTATCAAGCAAATACAAGAAGGAGCAAATGATGAAATGATACAGGTTGCCTGCAAAATGCAGCTGGTAGAGATGCCCAAAAATATGGTGATCCAATTGGATAAGGATGAGTTTGCGTACATAGATACTGATAAGGGAAGGATCACTCAATACTGTGCTGAAAGCCCTAACAAAGAAACCCCTGCGTCTGGAAACTTGTACAAATTACCATACTCGGGAATTATCAAATTTAGTCAGAACTGCAGATATACCCTGGTCAATGGACCATTTCAAGACATTCTGCCGAAATTAGAAAATGTAGAAATAAATGACGTGGAAGAAATTCCAGCATTCAAGCCTAGAAGCAATGTGGCAGAGGAGATTAGTCATTTACAGTTACATTTTAGAGACTATGGTTACATATATCTAATTGTTTCTGTGGTACTGATGTCCATCATTTTGTTAAATATAGCCTATTTGTGTTTTGCTAAGATCCAATATGTAATCTTGAGAAGACGCAGGAGAAATTTGAATCTGCTAGAAGGCACAAATATTGAGCTAGTCCCTTCTAGAAAGGTGCCTTCCATATCTCAATACCCAAGGTTGCAGATCAATGCAACTACTAGACTTATGGCCATCAAGTAGATAGGACATACCTGCTTGACATGTGTGAGTGGTGCCTATATACCTCTGACAATTGTCAGTAGTTCTGTTTCAATTTGTTTGGGTCTATATAGTTGTATGCCTTATATGTATGCAACGATGGTTGTTTATCCCCCTTTTTATGT
The DNA here is from genome assembly GCA_905338405.1 of Notodromas monacha. Classification (NCBI taxonomy): domain Eukaryota; kingdom Metazoa; phylum Arthropoda; class Ostracoda; order Podocopida; family Cyprididae; genus Notodromas; species Notodromas monacha. Next base: position 5,927 of record CAJPEX010004641.1, on the reverse strand, counting down.
TCTTACATCAGTGTGTACCCTTTACACCTTGCTGTTAGTGTCAGACTTATTTCCTGTACCCTATGTTTATGATGTGAAGTCTGAAGTCTTACACCTGCAGAGAGAAAAGGAAGAATGATGTTGATGATATGGATGTGGCTGTGGAGAGAACAACTGTGGAAGAACAAAACAAAACAGTAAAAATGCAAAGGTTTAGAGGACAATATTTTTATTCTGGTCCTCCTACTTACAACTCTCTATTGCGCATCAAAAAACAACATAAAATGCCGCGCATACTAAACAACAGCCACAGTATGAAAACTGTCCAGGCTGATGTCATCATTAGCTGGAACCTGCGGAACGACCCCAGGTATAGGCGGAGGCCTAGAATTGAGCCTCCTCCCCATCCAGGCACGCAGGAGAGGCCAGCCCAGATGTGCAAAGACTTCCGCTACACTCAATTGCTCTGGTCGGACCTGAGAAAAGGAAAAGTGAAGCAGAAGCAAAAAGCCAAGTGGTCATGCAAGCAAACTTACGAAAAGAAGCCATTAAGGGTCTAATGGTAGCCAATGAAGGTAATTTGGCCATCTCAATCTCCTCCTTGAAAGAAGGATTTGGAAATGACCTGAAGCAAAAAGCCAAGTGGTCATGCAAGCAAACTTACAAAAAGAAGCCATTAAGGGTCTAATGGTAGCCAATGAAGGTAATTTGGCCATCTCAATCTCCTCCTTGAAAGAAGGATTTGGAAATGACCAAGATTCCCTTTTATTACGTTTATGGCCTTTTGTTTTATTTGACTCTTCATCCTTCTTTTATTAACAAAAGCATTTTTGAAGCAGAAGCAGGCAAGGGTCCCAAAACCAGGTTTAGATGTGAGAAAACTAAAGGTGAGTGCTAGACTACACACCTTAACCTTAAACCTTTGACAGCAGCTGAAGACTCCAAAGGCAATGGGAGAGGTTACGCCTACAAAGCCAACCACCCAGATGAAAACTTGCAAGAGCCAAGTGGGAACCACCGCATGGACCACAGTACCATCCGCAAACTCCGCAGAGATATTGACGTGTGAAACATTACCCAAGTCATTCATGACCTTGGAAAAGTTATCACTCTCTGTAGTTTTCTGACTCAGATCTGGTACCAAAGTGGGTCCCACCAGAACCCAACCACCCATTGCATCAACCAACTGAGGAACCCAAGGTTTTGTTGGCTCAACTCTATAGTGGAAGAAGTCACAAACGGAGTGGAGGTCACATTCGGAGTCTCAGCCAAAAAAGTTGTAGACAACGGGAGAGACACAGCTGACTGAGCCGTGGTGTCCGTGACCTTAGGGACTGTCAACGTTCTTGAAAGAATCCAGGGCGCCAGAGGTGATGTAATCCCCTGTTCTGATATTGCAGTTTAAGGAGCCACACTGGTGTCCTGAACAGGAACTATCCTTGGAGGAGGGTCCATGGTGGATGTCTTTGTATTCTTTTCAGGAACTGATGAGGCAGGTTGGGTATTCTTGTTTTCCTCCAGAATGTTTTGCTGAATGGCCTCCTCCTTGGCAATCTCCACAGCAATCTTGTCTGTTGCTTTTTCTGAAAAAATAAAATCCAACTGTGACTTTGCTCTTATTAAAACCAAAAGAAAGAAACAAAAATGTACTCACTTCCTTGTTTGAAGAAGCAAAGATCCCAGGGGTCAATGATGTCCTCCACGCCAGCTGATCTGCCTCTGCAGAAAGTCCTCCTGTACAGCTTTACTTTCTAAAAAATCCAAAAGGTTGATTAGACTTATTATTTTTCAGGATGGGAAAGGGGAAAGGAATGTTCAACCAACCTTCAAGCCCTCATAGGCAACACAGGACAAATCCCGCTTAGACCCTTGGAAGTCAATGGAAAAGTCATAGTGCCCTGGTTTCTTCACATCACAAACATCCAGGCAGACCAGTTTTCCTCCCACTTCTTCACAGCCTCCTGCTGAATGAATCATCACCACCTGGAAAAATTGGAGCCACTGAAAATTCTGTTTTGGGAATATTTATGCATGAAAACTTACCATCAAAATTGTAGATGTCACTGCTACAACACTGAAGATTCCCATGCTGATGTAATTCTTTGTTTTTGGTGTTGTATCTTGAAGCACTCTGACCTTTTTGTTGATTCCTGATGCTTTTGAGGCCCCCACTGGTGAAAAAATGGCCAATTTTGAGGTTGAACTTGAATCGTTGTCTTGTACGACGCTGCCATTTTCTTTTTCTCAGACGCAAAAAAACACCTAGAAAGGGGTTAAAAACTGTTTAAAACATCACAGGAAGCTTCAGACAACAATCTGGCACAGATAAACACTCAGAAAAACTCTTGAAAACCCTCACCTGAAAATATGTTGACCCTTCCAGAAGTGAGACTGAAATGAGCCAATTTGCTCTCAATCATGTCTCAGGAAGGCATAGATCCAGTCTTGGGAACTTGTTTCCATCCCAGTGTGAGACTTTTGCCACATTCCAGTCCTCAGAGACCTGGATGAACTCCCAGCATCTGTGTGAATTCTTGAACAAAGGGTGCCCCACAAAATGTGTGGAAGGCAAAATATCTCCCTTGACACAGCATTTTTGCTGAGATTGATGGCCATATGGGAATCGATGCCCAGGCATATCAATATTTTTCATCTCCATCGATATTTTTGAGTTCACTTGGCAGTTTAGTGCACTTTATTTTTGGAAACATTTCTCTTGACTTTTGAAAAGAGTAGAACTTTTCTCAAATTTGTCTGGGGTGAGTTTGTCATCAAATATTAGTATGAGTGTCCTGTGACAGGTTTATAATGATGCTACCTATTTTTCTGCAATGTACGTCTCGAAACATAACCATACTTTCTTGCCTAGCAACTCAAATCCAAATCTGAGGAGGTCATGACGCATACTTTTACAGTGTCTGGTTTGCGGTCATTCCCCATCCCCGTTTCTGTTTTCCCAACTGAATTGCATCATGCATGTCTGGTTGATTCTGAATCTATTTAAGGTCCTGCAAAGTGTATATTTGGTATTCATTGTCGGTCTTGCGTTTGTTGCAGTCACATAGAAATATACATACTCATGACTTTATAATGAGAAGTCTTATTCACTTAGAAACTCAGGTTATAGGAACAAAAATCTTCTTGTCAAAAGTTTATTCTTGGAAGACAAATTCATATTAGATTAATCACGTCCAGAAGAAGACGTTCTTCTATAACTGCAACAGTGTCTTTTATTGATTTTTCCCAAATAAGGATAACAATACATACACACACACACAGTATACTGTATCTCTCTCACAAACACACTTCCCAGCACACAATACAAAACACACAGCAAAGCTTCTCTCACAAAAACACCCAGCAAAGCTTGGGGTAACAGCCCCTAATTACAGTAGTAACCCTTGGCTGTTACCCCAATAATTTTTGTTTGTATGGCCAATCTGTAATTGGCCAAATTATATTGGCCAATTATATGGGCTTCCCCAACCGGTTGATGTACTGGTGGGGGCAGTCAATGCTTGCCTCTATAGAGGCTTGCCTGGAGGGGCAAGCCTCCAGGCTGGGGGGAGCCGATACATAATCGGCCAAATTAGATTGGCCAATTGTATATTGGCTTCCCCCACCAGTTGATGTACTGGTGGGGGCAGTTGATGCTTGCCTCTAGAGGCACACATCCACTGCCCCTTGAGGCAAGCCTTGAGGGGCAGTCAATGTGTGCCTCTAGAGGCAAGCCTCGACTGCCCCCACCAGCAAGAGGCTTGTCTCTTGAGCCACAAGCCTCAAGGGGCAGTTGATGTGTGCCTCTAGAGACAAGCATTGACTGCCCCCACCAGTACATCAACTGGTGGGGGAAGCCAATATATAATCGGCCAATGGAATTTGGCCGATTATATTTTGGCTTTCCACATCAGTTGATGCTTGCCTCTATAGAGGCACACATTGACTGCCCCATGTCAGCACCTGATTTTTGACTGCCCCTGGAGGCTTGCCTCTATAGATGCAAGCCTCAAGGGGCAGTCAATGTGTGCCTCTAGTCAATGTGGCCGATTATATATGAGCTTCTGATATATAGCAGATATATAATCAGCCAAATTATTTTGGCCAATTATGTAGTCAATGTGTGCCTCTAGAGAAAAGTAAATCTTTTAATGAATACCCTTACACATGTAAGGGTATTCATTAAAAGGTTTACTTTCTAATACAATCTTTGGTACACAACTATGTGCACTTTATAATGGATGTACTCATCCTATATTGGTGTAGTATGCTGATTTTTAGGGAGGCAGCTGTATATGCACAGAATTTCATTTCTCTGGCTAGCTGGCAGGTAGATGGTACAACGCCTCAGATGGTTAGCTATTCAGCTAGTCGGAAGCAACACCTAAACAATGGGTGCGGGGAGGGGGGGTCCAAATGCAGATGTGAGGGTGTTGGGTGGGCGCTGCAATAGACTGGCACACAACGCCTGCCGGGTGCTGGAAAACAACACTTTAGGAGTTGTGGCCAACACCTAAAGCTGGTGCACCGGCAATGTGCTGGCAACTAGCCACGCAACTCTTAAATTTTTTGCTGGGAAATATGCGACAAATGCTCAGAGTGAAAATTGCGCACTAATTGGCAAAAACTGGACTTGCTACAATTTGTGCAAGGAAGGGGTTTGGCAAGTCACTGCGTATGATGGAATTGTAAAATTGAATGGTCCAGAGCTCAATTTTTACTGTGCAGAGTTCAATCAAGTAAAGGTAAGCAAAAGTTACTTGCCATCATTCAATCTTCTAGAAAATAGTTCACGCATTTTCTATATTCAGACAGTGCTGCTTAGTGGGGATGCAGCTTGTGTGGGAGATGGAGGTGCTTCATCTGTCTTCCTGGAAGGTGGTCAGTGCAAGATGGCAGGACAGCTGTCAATTTTGATTCAGCTGACGACTCCTTCAATGTCAAGCAGTGCATCCATCTACAGTGCTGTTTCTAGTGAAAGTCCGCAATTTTGGGTGATGGAAAAGGTTGTTGAGGAGATGACCTTCCCAAAAGGATCCGTCTTGAGTGATGACAATCTTGAAGGACGTCACACATTCAATGAGTCTGACACAGCACACAATTCAACGGCATCATCCACAACACAAGATCACATTTACAAGCAAGTGGTTGCAGGTGTATCCAGCTTTATTGCAATGATGTTGCTGGTCGTTGGGATCTTTGTGGGTGTTGCAAGTGGTCTAATCATCTACATGGTCCAAGAATATGCAAGAACTCTCAGGCATTGTTGCAATTATACTCAGGTAAGTTATAAAAAACATCAGTATAAAACAAAAGTTTTAATTAGTTTTTGATGTCTACAGGTTCTGCTTGGTGAGCAACGCACATCAACTCTGGAAGTGGTGGAGATGCAGAGTCTGACAAATGAAACACAGAATTCAACATTTAACACAACAAGTGACAGAAATGATTCTGGAATAGAAAGCATTGATCTCTGTGCTTTGTCCCCATTGTACTGCCCTTCTTTTGTTCAGTACTTGCTGTTTTCTTTCCTTTTGTCTTTCTTCTATTGGGTTGATAATGTTTTGTCCTTGACAAGTCCGGGAAGGTAGAATGTTTCCAATGTCCAATCCCAACAGAGCACAAGGTCCATAAGGCTGTGTCCTAAACTGGAGTACTTCTTTGTCCTTTAGCAAATGTCCATCTGAAGGTTGGTTCTTTGTCTACAAAATCATCTCTGATCACATCAGTAATAGTTTCAAAGAATTCTTTAGTTCCTTTATAAAAATTCCTGGCTCTTTCTATAAACATCTTGGAAGGAGCAGAAGGTACCTTACCCAGCAAAGAATCTGGGCATCCTGCAGTTAGGCATACCAAGGGATGGACTAGCTAGGGATAGGAGATGGGCATAGGAGTCCCATGCATGGGATGCTCTCCTCAAGTTGGATGCATCCTGCGGGATTCCCTAAAAG
>CAJPEX010004640.1:0-20452 GCA_905338405.1 Notodromas monacha | reverse complement strand
CCTAACCGCCTCCCAAAATCAGTTTCAGCAGAAACCCAAAGAAAGCGGAAACTGATTTTGGGAGGTGGTTAGGTGAAGTTAGGTTAAGTCAGGTTAAATTGGTCAGAGGGAAGGTACAGAGATAACAGGAAAGTAGGTACTGAGATAACAGAAAAGTACCCAAAAATGCTTGTTTCCCTAACTCTAATTTTTCTTGCTGGACCCTTGAGAAAAAAACATCCAACTGGTATCTTTAGAAATTTGAGAATGAGCAATAAACCTGAAATTCTTCTGCATATATCCCGTATAGGTGCATAACATGTATATGCATGTTCTGCGTATACGTACTGTACATGCATTGTTCCTACATCTCCGATTATGGGAAAGCTAATAGAGTGAGAAGAAGTAATTGCGCAAGGTCAAAGTCCCTCTCCGGGTTTGCGGTCGACCCGGGGGTTGCGCAATTTTCTTTTTCTCTCTCTCTCTCTCTCTCTCCTCCCTGCGCCCGACTTCCACTTGGGCTTCTTGTCTATATAGTTTCTCATTTTTTCATCTTATTTTCTTACTCTATATTTTGTCTCCTTCTTCTTATTCTGCTGCTTCTGTGTATTCTGTGTTCCTGTTGGTGTCCCTTTGGTCTTCATCCTGGCTTCCATTTCATTACAGATTATCAGTTGACTTTTATTTTTATTCTTCTGGAAACCTTTACAAGTTTCTTCTGTGTAATGGGTGCTGGCCAATGTTTAATATTGTATAAAAAGAATATTAAAGGTAGACACTCTCTAAAAAAAATTCAGGGCATAGAGACATTGTTATAGAGAGAATTTCTTTGTAGACAATATGTTTATACTGCACTACAGGTGGACACTCTCTGCAACAGAATTTGAGGGACCAGGAAAATTTTTTATGAAGAGACCTTCATTGTAGAGAACAACTGTTATAAAGATAATTTTGCTGTAAAGAGCTTGTATATGTAGTAGAACTTTATAACAAAATTCATGACACACAAAAAAGTTGTTGTAGAGAGCATTTCATTGAAAAGAACACCTATAACATGGGGAGAGAACCCCATGGCCTGGAAAAAAATCGTTCTACAGAGAATATAGAGTTGTATGCAAGATTGTTGTACAAGGAGTCCATATCTGTAATATGGGTATAGTTTTCTAAGGGCACAAAAACAAATTCATTGTAGATAAAGAATATCATTGTAGAGAACACCTATAACATGGGAGAAAGAACCTTTGGGACTGGGACAAATAATTATACTTTACAGAGAACATAATTTGCAGACAAGATCTTTTTACAAGGAGTCTGATATGGGTGGAGATTCCTATGGGAGCCAAAAAAAATGTTTTGTACATAGAAAGTTTTTGCCGTATGATGCATATTTTTTTTGTAATTGAGATTCATGTACAGTACAGTATAAAGAGAAGCATCCGAGCTTACTACCATTTGATTACTTTGAAAATGTTTCATTGCATGAAAACGAAATGGAACAGAAATATTAAATATGCAAAGGCTTAATATAAGTTGTTATAATGTTTGCAATAAATGTGTTTTTAAACGCGAGACAATTTACTGCGGGGATTTTTTTTCGAAATTGGTCAGAGTTGCAAATACAAAACCTGCGCATTTATATTTTAAGCGGAAATTTCCAGAATATGCTTTGACATTGCAGAAGTGTTCAACTAAATTTTTATAAATTTTTGGCTCAGTCACCAAGTCAGTCAGTCAGTCACATTTTAAATCGTCTCTTTGAATATTTTCCCAGAAGCATTATAAGAAAGCTTATATGATATATAATAAAATATGAGCAAACTAGGGGTTGATTTGGGGAGACAGAACTAAGAAAATTAAAAGATCCATGCTCGAAACCCCCGATTTTCAGCTAATTTACATTATGAATTTGATATCACCTTCGTTTAATTTTAAGAAGAGCATTTTTTATATATTTACAGTATACTGATGCAGCAAAAATGTACAGTTATAAATAAATAAAAGTTTTAAAAGTGATCTCAATCCTGGCTTCAGCGTGACAGCCGTTTATTGCTTCAAGTTCTTTCGTAATTATCGTAACCCATGTCAGAGAGCATTATTCTGATCGCTGCACTTGACATCACAGCGACATCTAGGAGGTGATGTAAGACTTAACACATGATCGATTCCGACGTCGCTCGACTGCGTTCATCCGCAACATCATTTCCGAGTCGGAAAAGAAAACGCTCGTAAAAATTACTGCGGAAAATAAACGATTAAAATCTAATTGGATCTCTTTCAATGCTTCCTAATTATAAAAATGTATAAAAATTAAAACCTGTGAAAAATAAATTGATAACGTAATTTTTTAAAATTGCATGTAAGGAAAAAAAAACTGGAGTTCGTTCGGTGCAAAATTTCGTGACGCAAGGCAGCAAATTTTCCATGTCACACTCGAGGGAATTTTCGACCAGAAAATTTTTTCAATCATCGCTTCCCACTTTTTCTTGTTCCTCAAAGTGGAAAATAAAATGCATTCTCCGGAAAAAAGGCACACGACGACATCATTGCAAAATAGCTTTGAGGAAAATTGAATTACTCAACCGGTTGTTTGTTCCAGTACTCAAGCATCCCACATTTCAAGGGTACGTGGACACGGAAATAACGCAATTATGAGTTTAACAAAAATCTTGCGTTAATCTGATCGAGATAAAAATTCAAAAAGCGTTTTGTAAAGATCTATTTCCTTTTTTTTACGCTTCCGCTTTGAAAAAAAAAATTACGATTTCGTGAGTCGACGCGATGATGACATTTATTTCTGTGAATATTCGGTATTTATACTTTTTGCGTAAATAAGCAAGACATTCATTGAGCAATTATCGTTCTACATAGAAAATCAAACTATTTTTAGTTTGGGAGAAATTTTTTTTACTTCTATCTGAGGTACAGGAACGAAAAAATTTTTACGGAATAATGCTAAAATTTAATGATTCCTGCCTGTTAAAAAAAAACCTGGAATATTTAGGAGTTTTAAAGTAAAAACATTAAGAAAGTAGACGCCTTAAATTGAGAAATTATTCAAAACCTTCTGAATATCACGATGAAAATTTCTATGAACATCAAATCGCATTTTGCGACCTTTTTTTCAAAGTTTGGACAGATTATTAAATATCTTAAAAATTCCATTTTTATGAGAGCATTAGTTCAACTAATTTTTTCATCGTTATCCTCGTTCCAGATATTAATATCAGCAAAATTCATGAATGAAAATAATTTAGCGTGGAATATAAGAAATTTCGGAAATGAATATTTTTCTAATACAGTTACAGCAGTTTGATGTCGAAGGAAATTTCAAGGATGAATATACATAAATCGGATAGGGTTTAAAAAAAATTCAAGTTTCAGGCAAAAAGTCTACTTTTTAAAAAAGACAAGAGAAGTAAATTACAAATATTCCGACATCATAATATTTCAACAACATTTTCGAAGATGCAAAAGCCTTCCATGGTTTTCTTTGCTTTCATTCCTTATAATAAATAAAAGTATGTACTACAATAATAATAAATGCTGACACGGTGATTTAATGCAAAACTTCGCCATTTTTTTTTGAAAATCGAGTGGATGAATATTATGTTGAAAGCGGTGCAAATCGAGGTCTTTGATCTCAATTTTAAAATTGTTTTTCTTGTCACAATCTAAATCACGCGTGTCTTCCATCACATTTATCAAACACATGATGATTTCACTCTGGGTCTTCAATCTTCGGCGGGTTTTCCTCAACAGCGTCGTTTTCGCACCTGCTGAAGAACATTAAAAAAAAAATAAGATAGAAAATATGTACAGTGTCCAGAATGAAAGACAGCCACAGCTGTTGTCATATATCGCAACAACGCGTGCAATCGCGTTATCAAAAGTCATTAAATATCTTGCGTGAGTTTGAGTTGGCGGAAATTACGTCTGCCTCGGGAGACGATGAATGGACAAGAAAACATAAGAGGATAAAGAATAGAAATACAAAAGAGAGATTGAGGAAGGATGTAAGAGAGAGAAAGAGGAACAAAAAGCAGCAGCAGCAGCTGCTTTTTTTTTTTACAAAAGGCAAATTAGTGCGATTGCGATAATGTGGCTTCCCCCACTTTTTTATTTTTTTGTAAATGTGTGTATGTGTTGGGAAACCCGGAGGAAATTTACTTGCGAGGGGATTGGGTTATTGCTGATTGCACCTTATTCTTGCTGAATGCTAATTACGAGGTCATCTGGTCCTCGGGATATTCCGTCTCGCCTCCAGCAGCACGAGTATACAAATATTTTGCAATTCATATTGCAAGAAGATAAAGTACATGATGGAATTGATTTATTTTTTTTATATTTTCTTAAATTGTAATTTTAAAAAATGGTAGGCTTAATCATGCAAGCACAATTCATGCAATTCATATTGCAAGAAGATGAAGTGCATGATGGAATTGATTTATTTTTTATATTTTCTAAAATTGTAATTAAAAATGGTAGGCTTAAACTTTTATTACCTACCCTTTAATTTAAATTGAGTTTTTCATTTCCAGGTTCTTTCAGCTGTCTTCCTAACATTTTGCAAAAGCTCGCACAATCGAATATGATATTCTTGGAGATCTTTGTGGTGTGACATTTTTTCGAATAATTTAAAGGTTCAAGATGTATACTCCCCAAATGTTCCTAATCAATTTGTTTTTACAATATTCCATGGGGTTTTGTCAATTGGTACATGGGTTATTACCAAGACTTGAACCCCTCTGTGTTCATAAATGAAATAAATGATTTTCAATTAAATAAGATACTAGATGAGAAAATTACTGTATTTTCACTGAATTTTTCTGCACATGCTTCATTTTATTCATTTGTTAAACCACAAAATTCTGGAATTAAGTAAAAGAATTTACAATACCAAATGTGTGCACAAATTAAATTAAGAATATAATGGGATAATAATATTAATCCACCAAAAATGCTGTGTGTAATGAAAGAATAATGCTGAACTACTTCATGCAAGAGGAAACCTTCACTGGTTTCCTTCTTGGACCCAAGTTCTTGTTGGCACATAACAGTTAAAAAAATATTATGAAACTGATTTGTGTCATTCAGGAGTCACTGTGATTTAAAAAAAGCACATGTTATTTTGGAATTGAGTCTCTTGGTCCATAAGTGTTAATCATGCAAGCAAAATTCATCATTTCATTGGGATATTTGCAATTTCTGGTCAGCAAAAACTGGGCTTTGAACCTCATGTACAACATAAAATGAGAAAGGTTGAACTTGGGAAGGGGTAAATGCTGTAAAATACTTGTGAATGTTTTCCTGGAATGGAGAAAATTGAATAATGTACCTCAAAAATTGCAGTTAGTTTGAATTAAAAATTTAGTGCCATATTCTTACCTCAGCACCACATGCCTTCAACTACTAAGACACTTAGGTTAAAAATTTGCGTCTAAAATTACCACAAAAACGTCTCCCTGCAAAAAAAATAGCACCCCAGTTCCTCTTGGGTGAAAGTGTTTCTTTTTTTACAAATTATATTTTATAAAAAAACAGGTTTAAATGAGCCAAAATCATTCCATGGCAGCTTTCTTTACTTGATAAAGCTTCTCCCCTCCGTTATTATCATTGAAGTCAACTAATCAGCAAGAGATTATTGTTGGTACAATTTTTGCTGCACTTGAGTAATATTTTTGGAATGGTTATTGCTTAAACAATTATTGCCCATGAACAAGAGACTTCGTCCCAATCAAAATTTTCTTTTGACCCTTTCCCCAGGGAAATAAATGTTTTTCACTGGTTTTATGATTCTGTGTCAACAAAAAATGATTGCTTGGATACCATGTGCAAGACCACTTCTCTGCTTCAACTTTATTTTATAAAATTGCAAATAAGGTGCATTTGGTACTCCCATAAATAAAGCAATTTTTTTATGATTCTGTGTCAACAAAAAATGATTGCTTGGATACCATGTGCAAGACCACTTCTCTGCTTCAACTTTATTTTATAAAATTGCAAATAAGGTGCATTTGGTACTCCCATAAATAAAGCAATCCAACAAACTCATCAACAACAAATTAACTCTATCAAATTTTTTTAAACAAGAAAAGCTATGATTTCAACTTTTTTCTAACCCCTTTAGTTACCCTACACCTCACAAAAAAGGTTTGTCAAAGAATAGCCACCTTTTATTCTGAACATGTCTCTTGCACCTTGAAAGGTCATCCCCCAAAGAACCTCCTTCTGTATTCAAATCCCTCTGATCAATTCCGCCTCTTCAAAGGAAAACTACAAATTCCATATAAAATGTGTTTCTGACTTTAAAGGATAATCTGTCACATCTTGTTGACCTTTTCAGAATTTATCTGAGTTTACAATTCAGACTTCTTCATTGCTAGAATAAGGCTGTCATCCTGCTTCTGACATGAAGGAGCCTGAAGATGGGAGAACTGTCCAATATCCCAGCTTACCTCATCTGTTCCTTGGGTATATGCCAGCAATGGAGTAACTCAAAAGTTTACAAGGGTTCAGCAAAAGCCACATTCAGGAAAATATCAGGATTATCAACAATTCTTATTCATGCAAGCATCCTGCTACTTAATAGTGATTGTTGTTTGATTCTTCCAACTCTTCTAGTTTTCTTCAACATCTGGACAATGTTTCAAAATATGAACAATCTAAAATTTTTCAGAAATTCTCATTTTTCTTTGCTGAAATCTTAATGAAAGTGGGCTATTTGTATTCAGAGAAAAAAATAGATTGTATCATACATTTTCTTTTATTCATGATCAAAACAGGCTAATTTAATGCTTTAAAAATATTCCATTATATTTGCACAATACTTTGTAGGAAGACTTGCGCTTGCTCTTTGCCTTTTGGGCTCTTTCTTATTGTTCCAAAAGATCAAATTCTCTGTGGTTCTCTTCTGCACAGGTATTTTCTGTATATTGAAGTTGAGAAAAACATCTTTTCAATTTTAGGGGGCTTTTTCTTAATTTTTGAGGAAGAGGATAATCAATTAAATATGTTCCTGCTGAACTCAATGGTAGTAGGTGATTCCAACTGTGGATATTCCAATGTAGGAAAGGGGTCCAAGCACCAGCAATGAGGTCAAAATCTTGGGGCCCCCACAGTGCACAGTGACCCCAACATACAGATGACCCTGCATACAAGCAATTTGACTCAGGGACACTTAGAACTGAAAGTGTGCCTCCAGCATCTGAACAGTGACTCAAGATATGGACACTTTTCCAACATTTCTGGAAAAAATTGTTGCATTTTAAAAATTTTGATACTTCTTGAAGAAGTTGAGCTATCTTCATATTTTCCCAGAAATTTTGGAAAAGGGTCTGTATGTTGAGATTTTGTCCTGATGTTGGGTCCAGTTTTTCAACATTTAAAGTGTTCCCAAATGAAATTGTTTGCATGTTGGTGTGTCCATATCTTGGGGACTCACTGTATGTTTCAATTGAAGCTTATGGCAAAAGGTGATCCAGCATGTGTACACTCCAACACCCTGAAAAGGTCCAATCTCCAATTATGTCTTCATTTTTGGGGCCTCACTGTACAGATGGTACCTTGAAATTTGACCTCCTGCAATTTGTCAGTCAAATTTGCTCGGAGGTTGACTCCCAATTCAACCAGTGATGCACAATTCAACCCATGGAGAGACATGAAATCTCAAATGCCATGTAGGAAACATACCATTTGACATTGTCTAGCAATTCAATCACTTTACGATTTGACCCTAGTCCAGCAATGGATTTGTGTCAAATTGCAAGTTACCACCTGTATCTAAATTGCAGTTAACTCAGACTGAAGTTTTACATTAAAAAAAGTGGTAGAACATCTTGAAAAACCTCTCCACAATTTCAGGCTCCAAGATCATTAAGCATATCTTCCTGTACATGTGGTACCTTACAATTTGATCTCCAGCAATTCAACTGTCCCACAATTTTTTGGTCAGATTTGTTGAGAGGTTGACTCCCAATTCAACCTCTGATGCACAATTCAACCCAAAATGGAGAGACATGAAATGTCAAGTGCCATGTAGAAAACATGCTATTTGACGTTGTCTTGCAATTCAATCACTTTACAATTTGACCCTAGTCCAGCAATGGATTTGTGTCAAATTGCAAGGTACCACCTGTAACTAAATTGCAGTTAACTCAGACTGCAGTTTTACATTAAAAGAAAATCGGTAGAACATCGTGAAAAACCTCTCCCCAATTTCAGGCTCCAAGGTCATTAAGCATACCTCACTGTACAGGTGGTACCTTATAATTTGATCTCCTGCAACTCAACTGTCCCACAATTTGTTGGTCAGATTTGTTGAGAGGTTGACTATCCCAATTCAACCTCTGATGCACAATTCAACCCATGGAGAGACATGAAATGTCAAATTCTATGTAGGAATCATGGCATTTGACGTTGTCTTGCAATTTGATCACTTGACAGTTTGACCCTAGTCCAGCAATGGATCTGTGTCAAATGGAAATTTACCACCTGTATCTAAATTGCAGTTAACTCAGACTGCATTTGAACATGAAAAAAAGTGGTAGAACATCTTGAAGAACCTCTGCCCAATTGCAGGCTCCAAGGTCATTAAGCATACAGCTTATATATATATATATCGCCGGCCCCCCAGGGGAGCTTGGAGAAGAGACTTGGGGAGCCAGCAGCAGCAGCAGGACCCATAGGGAACCAGCCTGGGCTGCTCTGCTCCCTGCTGCAGCAGCATGGGTGCCGGGTTCTCTCTCCTACTACAACATGCAACCCAGGGCGCATGTCCTTGTTTTTTAACCCCCCGGACCCCCCCCCCTGGGTTTTCGGCGCTCCTGGGGTGGGGTGTGCTGTGCAAGTCGACAGTCGATGACCCGAACCAGGAGGACATTCTCGGGTTTTCCCCCAGCATTCAGTGTAAATAAATGGGTTGAAAGTCTGTCTGTTTTGTTGTTGTTGTTGTTTTGTCAAAGGTGCTTCTAATTTCCATTTTCTGGCGTTTTATCATATGCATGATTTGTGAATGAAACTTAAATGTGATTCGTTTGGAGAAAGATTTTTTGCGGAACTGTGAACTGTTTGGATTGACTAACTTTTCAAAAGAAATTATAGGACTTGAAAAATGCTCAGAATAACATCTTGTTTGTAATTTTCAAGGCTTTATTTGCCAGTCTTGAAGATACATGCTCACATAAAAACAGTGCATTCCAAGTCAAATTTTTGCCCAATGATGATCCACTGAAACAATTTTCAAGGTAGCTGTAATGCCCTTGAAAATATTGAATTGAAGCAAAATACAAATGTAAAAGCCTGGTGGTTTGTAAAAAAAAAAAAAAAGATTCATTGGCCAGCCATAACCCAACAGCAACTTTTAAAACTTTATTTATGCAAAGTAAACAGGCTTCTCATTGAAAAAAATGTTGAATACCTTTTTTAATAGTTATCAAATGAAAATGCTCTGAAAAATTGTATCACTGGCTGTTTATTTTTGGCAGAGAGTTTTCAGAGCAATTTCATAGATGAAAATTTTTCATCAAATCTTATAAGTCTAAGAAAACTAATGCTTTTTTTATTGTGAATCTTTGTGGAGAAATCCCCTCATGTTATGTAAAAGTCTCAGTATTCAGGAGCTGGATCAATGATATGATGAATAAAACAAGGTTACTCCTGGCTGCTCACAGAAACATGCAGCAATTCCCAGTAGCTGCTCAGTGAAGCATGCATTGATGCCAGGGTGGAGCTTGAAATGAAAGACAAAGAGGGAATAGATGAAATCCTCCTTATATAGAAGGGAAACACTCAATCCCCTCCTGACAACATATCTTCAGCTGGAAAACCCTGGATCACCAGGTATCATTCTTTCCTTCTGTTTTTCTTTATTCTTGCTGTGGGCATTTTTTAAATGGAAAATATCAGGTTTCATTTTGGATTTTACATTGGGTCCATAAGAAAGGCCATAATACATTCCTGAAAATGTGAGCCTTTTAGCAAAAAAACATCAAAAATTTAATGTACATTCGAAGTTTCTGAAATTAACCCAGGTTTTAGATTTAATATAAGCAGGAGCATTTACTTTTCTCATGTTCCAAAATTTTGTTTTTGCATTAATGATTTCAAGATTTTCTCTTCATTCATTTATTATAATCCTTCTCAGTCACAGTTTTGAGTTGATATATTTGTTTCTTGTCCAATCAGTACTTTTTAAATTAAATTTCACTCAACATTTCCATGACATTTATATGTATGGAAACAAATTCAATGTTTAAAAATCCCGGGTCAGCAATCCGAACATCAAATCTTTTAAATAAAAAATGCGTGCATTAATCAAAAAGTCACTTGAGCAAGCGTTTGCTTAAGAACCTGTGCAATAACGTATTAAATGAAAATTAGGATTTCGAAGCTGAAATAGTTGGCATTCCGCTTGATGGAAGTGCATGAGGAGATTAAGCTGCTATATAGAAGACTCAATAATTATGAATAAATACTGTATGCAATAAACAGTTCGTCACAATTTCCAAAGCAAATTTGCAATGATTTTCCTGGCTGCAAATAGGGCTTGTGATTTGAACAGCACACTGAAGTGTATTTGCGAATAATCCCCGACACTGACTCAGTCCCCCACGCAGAAAACTTCATATAACGGATTAGATTAATTCGAAGAGCGACATCTACGAATCGATTTATCGACGTCCAGTTGTCCTCCCGCCTCGGAAATCCAGGTGCGCTGCTTTCCGAACAGCGATCGATGCCGTGGAAACAAGGTCACGGGAATTCCACCGTTTCTTTTTCTATTCTTACGCACAAACCTCTTTGATAATCGATTGGAAAAGCTGACAACCATGAACACTACTATTTTTTATTTCCGAAGGAAATACTCTATACGATAAATGCGACAAAATATCGTAATGGTTCAGGATGATCAAATTCATCAATAGCAATAATGCCAGTCGATACGCATCCTGTTTTATCATTCTGGAGGCGTGGTTCAATAGATCGGCTTGTATTTTGTGTTTTTGTATATTTATTCAGTAAGCTACCATTTTACGCTTGTATCGTGTCAACTCCTTCTCTTATTGGTTATTCTGACCTAATATCTCCCCGCTAAAAATACCGGGCCAAGAGTCCTCGTATTTTTGCGGTGGTTGTACAACTGAAAGAATAGGGCAAACCGTGTGTTGTATAAACTTGATTTTCCAGGACGTTTCCAAAAGTATCCCGAATTCATTTCTTGGATACTTGAATTTTTAAGGTACAATTATTTCCAAAAAAGCGTCATTTGAGCTGAAAGTTGACCAAAGTTTGCAAGAATTCAATGCATCAGCTGTATATAGATTTGTTGCAGAACGATGTAGTTGATAAATTATTCTGTGCTGTACATGTAAAAACTGCGGGAATTTTTAAAAATTTTAATTTTACTCTCGGCAAGAGCTCTTTTCAATGCGTGACGGATTCCGATAAAAAAGACAAATTGGAAATTTACGGAGAGTTTCTCGGAAATTAAGTAATATTTTTAAAATTGTCCATGTTTGGTTTGTCAGGTGCGAAGTTTAAAACCTTAACGCTTTCCTATAGAGTTACAAAGTCGTTTTTTTGCGTTGTAAAATTCCTATCTTTTCTCGTTGCTGATATTGAAGCCATTTACCATAAAGGAGGAGGAATTAATTCCTTCAAACTTTGGGACTGAAGAGAACTTTTTACAAATAGTCACAGCTTTTGTCTTGGAGATTTTCAAAATTATCCTCATACTCTTCATGAATGAGGTACTTTACAAGGATTACAAGTTGATGGAATAGAGAAAACTTAAATTATAACCTTGGGCGGCACCAAATCAACAAGTTCCCTGTTGATCATATAACAGGATTTCTGCAGGGGTGTTAAACGTGGGGGTAGTCAAACCTTGAAAATATACTCAGTGTTGAGATGTGTTGACAAGTGTTCAAATTAATGATTAATGATAAAACCGGAATTTACAAAGGGACGTTAACTTGTTCATGAATGGGAAACACAATAAGGTACACCTGATGTTCATAAAATGATAATTTCTCAAGTCTTGAATGCTGATTTAGACTCAAGCCCGGCAAATAATTTGGGCATTTTTAAATGCGTATTAAATGTGTTTCTAGCCAAAAATGCTACTCGTTTCAAACCTCTCAAAAGTGTTTCAGAAGAAGCTGGGCGTAACAGTTATGCATAACTGACACGTTTTTAATGCGTAACTGTTACGCGCAGCAATGCTTGTAACAAATTATTTGCTGGGATTAGGATAAAAAAGCTCATCCAACAACCAGTCCAGAAATGGAGAAATATTTAAAATCTTCTTTTCTTAACAGAGTAAAATTTTTGTTTTGCTTTGNCTGTATATAGATTTGTTGCAGAACGATGTAGTTGATAAATTATTCTGTGCTGTACATGTAAAAACTGCGGGAATTTTTAAAAATTTTAATTTTACTCTCGGCAAGAGCTCTTTTCAATGCGTGACGGATTCCGATAAAAAAGACAAATTGGAAATTTACGGAGAGTTTCTCGGAATAATTCATTATAAAAATTTTAACAGGTACAAACCAAACAGTCCACGCTTCAAATTTTGGAATTGCGAAAGGATATCTCAATGTTTCAGCAAAAAAACGCAACATTTTAAGGATAGAAAAGAGCAACGGGAAATTGAAGCCATTTACCATAATAAAGGAGGAGGAATTAATTCCTTCAAACTTTGTTACTGAAGAGAAATTTGTACAAATAGTCGAAGCTTTTGTCTTGGGATTTCTAAAATTATCCTCATACTCTTCATAAATGAGGTACTTTACAAGGATTAAAAGTTGATCAAATAGAGAAAACTTAATTTATAACCTTGGGCGGCACCAAATCAACAAGTTCCCTGTTGATAATATAACAGGATTTCTGCAGGGGTGTTAAACCTGGGGGTAGTCAAACCTTGAAAATATACTCAGTGTTGAGATGTGTTGACAAGCGTTCAAATTAATTATAAAAACGGAATTTATAAAGGGACGTTAACTTGTTCATGAATGGGAAACACAATAAGGTACACCTGAAGTTCATAAAATGATAATTTCTTAAGTCTTGAATGCTGATTTAGACTCAAGCCCGGCAAATAATTTGGGCATTCTTAAATGCGTATTAAATGCGTTTCTAGCCAAAAATGCTACTCGTTTCAAACCTCTCAAAAGTGTTTCAGAAGAAGCTGGGCGTAACAGTTATGCACAACTGACGCGTTTTTAATGCGTAACTGTTACGCACAGCAATGCTTGTAACAAATTATTTGCTGGGATTAGGATAAAAAAGCTCATCCAACAACCAGTCCAGAAATGGAGAAATATTTAAAATCTTCTTTTCTTAACAGAGTAAAATTTTTGTTTTGCTTTGTCAGCAATGCTTGTAACAAATTATTTGCTGGGATTAGGATAAAAAAGCTCATCCAACAACCAGTCCAGAAATGGAGAAATATTTAAAATCTTCTTTTCTTAACAGAGTAAAATTTTTGTTTTGCTTTGAGTCATATTCTATACATCAGTAAGTGATCAGTCAAGCAAACTATTTTTTTTAGATCTTCATATTCCAGGGTTGAATAAAAAATGTTCTTAAAATGTTATCTGCACTTTCTTTAATAGAATTGAAAACAAATGCTTTTGGTTTCATCAAAAATTTAGTTTCATATTCCCAAATCTGAATGTTCTGAACCCTTGAACAGCAGAGGGTTCCTGGCCATCCTGCCAAAAATTCAGGATTTTTTCAAGGGATAGTGCAATTCAGTTTGACTAAAGATCAATGAAATATACCCAGGTTTGGAGGGCCTAAGTGGGAAACAAATCTATGAAGGGTGAATCTTTTTGTATTCCAAAATCTCTTATCTTAATCCTGTGCAAGGAATTCCTGAAAAAAGCCACCCAGTGAGGAGTATTTTAATTTTAAATTTTTTAGGCAAATTTTTCTGCGCGATTATGAAAAAATATTGGACTTTTTCCCAACTTAGGCCTTGGAACAAAAACTGAATTTTTAAAATTGACAGTGCTCATGGGCATACAATTTTGCAAAAATATCCCAACTTTGCTGCCCAAGGGTTCACATAAAATGCACAGTGCATAACACATTTTGTTTTACCAGTTTTGAGGACACAATTGAATTTCAAAAATATTGTACCCAAGAAAAATGACATGCTTTTTAAAATATCAAGGCTTGGAAAAATCATCAACATGTGTTTAGTCCATTGTTGTTGGAAGCAAATTGTCTTGGAAGTATAATGGTCTGATTTTCTATAATGAAATAAACCCTTCCAAAGCAGGATTTTAAAAATCTGACCATTCAAGGAGCAAATTTCGAAATATTTTGGTCAAGTGAAATTTAAAATCAAAGGTTGCCGACCCACGATACTCGTCTCAAACTCCCAACCCACTGAGCAATTTAAAGAGAAACCCTCCCCGGGGCGCAATACAACTCATGAATATTTAAAACACCAGGTTGGGAATAAAACCGTGTATAAATACAAGAGAAAAAAAAGGGAAATTATATTTTCCCACGGCGAAACAAAAGGGGGAGCTCTGGGGTTCAATCAGGTTTTACACCGCCGCCGCCGCCCTTCATTTAGCCAAGATGCATTTATTTTTCTACGTATTTACAGTGTTGCTATTTTTTTTATCATCCAGTAGAACTTGTTTTTTTTTCTTGTATTAAAAAAAAGGAGAATTTGTTCCGTGCTTGTCTTGTTATTCGAGGGCTTATTGGGATGTGTGTTGGCCTTTCTGCTGATGCTCGTTTCTCCGGCGAGTTCAGTCGGGCTCCAGTTGCGCGCTCGGAACGCATTTCAGAACCCGTCAGTGAAACCCTTCTTATATTTCGAATCCACTGATCATTCTCTAATTTTGCATGTGAATCAGTGCAGTGGTTTTTTTCAATTTTTAAACGAAATTTGTTTGCGAATTTCTGCCGGAAACAAAAAATCAGGCCGGCGCGTCTGAAATTTGATGACGGCAAATTTTGCCCAGCTTTTCTTGGTGCATGGAAATAAACTGGACATATTTTATAATAAAGAGATCCTTATTTTAAATTATGTCTGAGTGAAGTTTTGGGTAATATCTGTAAACTAAATCACCCACATTTTGTAAAACTCCTTAGATACATTTCCCACATATCTTTAAATTTTATTTAGTTGTCAATTCGATCAGTGTTTGATTCCTAGAATGTATTGATCCTTTTTTTTCTGCGTTACACCTGTCAATATTAAGTTCACGATTTTGATACGTAGGTGTCACCCGAATCGTTTCATTAATTTGGGTTTTACAGTATTTTGGTTCTGTTCCATTTGACCATATAAACTCATTCGAAGTTTGGATTTAAAGTTGAAAATTACTGTATTTTGATGAAGATTACAAGGAGAAGTCTGTCTGACGATTTGAAAATCCAAACTGTTGAGCTGAAGTTGAAATTCCGTAAATGTAATTTTTTTCTGAGATTCAAATTCATGTGGCTATTACCAAGTCAACGCATTTTTAATACTCAAAAGCCTTTATTCCTTTCAAAAATTTACGAGTCTTATATCACTTAAATTATATAGAACTGTACAGTATTTGTTATTTGAAAAGGAGGCTGATTTTAAAGACAGACATTAATTGCTGGCATTCAGCTGTTTATTCTGCAAAATTTATTATCGACGATTGAGTCGATCAAGATCAAATTTATGGTCAACAAGACGTCCTTGGATTAATTTTCATTGTCGTATTGTCGAGAAGAATTGAGTTTTTTCTATCTAAAAAAAAACTCGCATTTTTCCGATGCGCTGTCGATAATCACGGGAATCAATATTCAAAGAAAATATTTATTTTTAATATTTTGATGAAGAAAAAGTGAATGAGTGGAGTACTTTAAAAGTTTCAATCGCACTTGCGTGCGTTGAAACTTTTCCGACAAGAGCTTGTGACATTTCTCGAAGTGAAATTTTTGCCGGTGTTGTTTAATTTAATACTTTTTTTGTGCTATTCCGTTTGCTTTTTCATTTTGTCATTTTACTGCTTAGCTGATTTAAAGGTAATGTTACGAAGGATTATTTCCTGTTCTTGACGGATGAAGATTAAGCCTCTGGAAACTTGACACGCAACCAAATTTTTGTCGCTGGGATTGTTTTTAAAGTGTTTTTTTTTATTCATCCCGTGGTTTGACACAGGTGACAATTGATGGACTTCTTTGTTCTGCATAAGTCGATTAGTTCCAAGAATAACATCTGTCACCTGGTCTTTTTTTCCAGTCTTAAATTTTTTCTACTTTTCAATTCTTGAAGATAAGCTGCTTATGGCGTTCATCAATGAAATGACTGTCAGTCCTGCAAAAAAAAAGAGTTTTCTTTATACAGAGAACATTATTTAGGATGATATTATTCTCTAGATAAAAAGAAGAATAGTGAGACCCAATATCATTATGCTTTTTCCTGCATCTGCTGATTTTGGTTCTTCGATTATTCCAATATTTTGAGTATGATAAAGAAAGGAAGTGAATCAAGGCACTTTCTTCGTGCTTTTTTTTTATCGCGGAAATAACTCTTGATTGTTCAGTGCCGAAACCCATGTGCTGATTATACGCTTTCCCAATCTTTTTTTCCAACGTCGTAGTTGGACGCAAATATTGAGCGCCAATTGTTCTTGCACTAGTTCCTCTCTTTCTATTTCTGCTCTGACACTGTGCACAGACAGAGATACGAAATATTCGTGATGTTTCGCGAGTCAATCTTTTCCTTCTCCTGTTCCCTATATTGTAGATCAGTGTTGAGACGGAGACGAAGAAAAAAATTCTTGATTTTTCTTTGGCAAGTGTAGTTATATTTTCCTTGTTTTTTTTTCCTGCTGCAGGAATTGCTTTTCCAATTTCTGCTTTTGGGTGCTTTCGATTGATTGGATTCGCTTTTGATTTTTCCTTCGAGAGATTTTGTCGCAAAAATGTCGTCCGATGAGGAAGAAGAGATGGCAAGGTGAGTTTGCATGCAAAATATTCGGGGAGTGTGTAAAATACAGTTGTATTTTATAAACTTTAATGATCAACGATCTTAAAGATGCTAAATTATTATCTTAACATAAAACAACGTGTGAAGGATTTTAAACTAAATATTGGAGGTATTTTATGATTTTTCGGATGATTAGAGTTTTTTGAAAAGTGGAGATTAGCGTTATGTAAGAAATTGCAAAACGAAATGATTTTAATTTACCTCATTAATTTGAAACTTTTTCTTGTAAACATTTTTATAAATCACGACTACTTTCCTATTAATTTTCACATGCAAAATCTCGTTACAATGAACGTTCAGTGGTCATGGAAAATGTTTATAACATTTTTAATTATAATATTACGGTAAAATGTTTGCAATTTAAAAAAATCAAAAGTGATTTCTTTTTTCAAATTCGAATGTTTTCTGGCCATGTCAGAAAATTGTCAGGCAAAAGCAAGCATGTTTCCCTGCAGAATTATGCAAAAATTCGTTCCACCAAGATTAAAAGTTTCTCTGGTGAAATAATTCTCTACAAAATATTCTTACTGCAAAAATCTGTGATTTTCTTTCGAGTATCTTTTAGGCTTTTGCAATAAACTTTTTAAAATTTTTGTAACATTGTTTGTGACATTTTCTTTTTTTTAAGTACAAAGATATAAATTTTGATTTAAAAAAATAATGGATTCTGATTTATGTCATGGAAGTTAACAGTAGATGGAAAATCCAGCAGACACGAATTAATTTATTTTTTATTGATCGTTGAAATTCATTATAATTGGATGTTGTTTATGGCTTTATCGAAGTGGGAATGGTACGGGTTCGTAACTCACACTTGTTGCTCATGGACCAGGATATTTTGTACCACTTGGCATTGGGATCTGGTTCCCACGACCTTCAGGAAATGTTCGGCGATGTGAAGGTTAGTATTTGATTTATTTATTTTTTTCAAGCTCAATTTCTGTATACCTTCTACGCCTGAAAAGCTCAGTTGATGAACGATTAAATCACTCTTCATATTGAATTTAATTTGGCTTTTAATACGTTGTACTATGGTTCATTTCCTATCAAATAATCAACATTAGAAAAAACGCCAGGAAATCTGACTTGCCAAAAACACTTTTTATTTCTGTTATTATTATTTTTTTAATTGAACAAAGTTGTAAAATTTTAAAAATGGGCACATGAAAGACGATATAATATGAAGACTTCGGATTCGAGTCAATTCCAAAATCATGAAGAAGAAAGAGTGAAGAGCTTT
Source organism: Notodromas monacha (assembly GCA_905338405.1). NCBI lineage: Eukaryota > Metazoa > Arthropoda > Ostracoda > Podocopida > Cyprididae > Notodromas > Notodromas monacha. The sequence continues at coordinate 2,243 of CAJPEX010004640.1, read as the reverse complement.
ACAATTATCAGTGCAAAATTATTCAGAGTTTAATTTTATTTTTCTTGAAAATGTAGTAACTCTTGAATTTTAAAAAAAAATTTCTCATCTTTTCTGTTGCACTTAAATTCCAAGATTTAAGTAATATATGATAGAGGGTTCACATCAACAATTGAAAGAAAGTCTGACTCACAGAGCAAATATTGCCCCTCACAACCTTGGTTTTAGAATTACTATGTAAGTTTGTTGAGCAAGGCAGCAGTACTTTATTGTATTGTATTTTAATATACCCCCCCCCCCCTGCTGCACATCAGTGAATTTGATCATCCCAGATTTTGACGTGTCATGAAAGAAACCTAGTTTAAAGCACAAATGTTTGGAATTTTTAATAGGGTTTCACATGCTGTATTAAATCACCAATAAATTTTACATGCCCTTTTCTTCTCTGTTCAGATATCAAGGATTTGAATAAACAATTAAAAGGCATTTCTCATTGAACCACTGAGCATATTTCGGATTTTAAAATTTATCTGAAAATCTCAACTGATAAAATTCAGTTGGCTATAAAAATACCAAGAAGCTCTGCCATGAATGCCTTCAACATTCAGACTTGAACAATATAAGAAGGCGCCCATTGCCTCAGAAGCAATGAGCTAACTCGTATTTTATTCATTGCCTTCATTGCCTTCAGATAAGGTCCATTGTCATTTTCCTTCCCATATACACATCCTTTGATGTGCCTCATTGGAAATGGAATGAAAGTGAAAGAATATAATCCTGAGCTGGATCCTCATTGCACGTACATGAGAGCACTCGATCGGATTGAATGTTGAGTTTATCTGAAGAGCAGCAAAAGAGGGCTACTTCAAAAAGTTCCTTGAATAATTTTACCAATTTAAACAGCATTTTTCTTGACCACAATTCAGAAAGAGTGTCCCTCAGTTGAGTCTGGCTTTCCCATAGACTTACATTATATACTTTTTATCGGTGTTTCATGGAAGAAAAATTCATCAGAATTCCATTTAAAAAATGCAGTCAATTGACATTGACTCAGTGAATATCTTTCAATTCAATAAGACAATTTTGAGCATTGAATACTGTATACCTCTGCATAGTACATTGAAAGGTTGGCATCTATAAAAATAACATTCAAGTCACAAAGAGAGAAGGAAGTCCCTGTATGCTGGAGGCATGTTTTTTTAAATTAGCTGAATGGATAGGAAAATTATGAGAAAAATACCTAAGAATTTTTCTTGCATAGATTGCACAGGGTTGGAAGTACTATATATTTCTTACAATGCATCGTGATAAAATTCATTTTCCCTGAAACTTATTGGCAATTTTATTATGCAATGTCCACATGTTGAGGCAGTTTTCACATGTTGGGCCTTTTCATTGGAGAATATATGTCCCTATGTTCAATTGTCCACATGTTGAGGTGTCTGCATATGGGGGCTCACTGTTTTTCCAGTCAGTACAGTACATTCATTTTGCCTACACTAAATTTCAATTTTCATGGCCGACTGAATCACTTTCAGTTTCTCTGTCAAAATTCCTGCACAGTTTTTTTTCTGGAAATTCAAATAAAAATTAGCAAATGAACAATTATTTTTTCCTTTCATTGAAATATGCTACTGAGTTCATCAGAAGCATAATGAGATCAGATTGTCTGAGTTCACTGCAGAAAACATCTAAAAGTAATCAGAAATGCTGAAGAAAAGAAATTCTTCAAAAAAAATCAAAGAAATAGAGCAAAAGAGATGAACACAGGGGTTCTAATACTAGGGCTACAGGTGTCTAAAATTTAATTGTACTTCAGTACTGTAAAATACTCTTTAATTTTTAAAATTAGAAATGTACGTATAATTGTTAGACAAATTTTGATCTGTTAAATGAGGGATTTATGCTGGTGAGAAAATGTTTCTGAGCCAAAAATTTCAAACACTGGGGGACATTTCCAATAGACTTCAGTCTAGGATTGCAAAAATTCCATAACATAAGTTTTTTTTTTCTTCTCTTTAAGGAAAATATTTTTTTGATTTCAGATTACAGTGTATTTTTTGTTCATTTTCAATGACACCCCAACTTTGCGAAGAAACCGGAAACTAAACTTGATAGAACCCTGAAAGTTTCTATCCGCATTCGGGAAATATCGGAGGAATCGATTTCCTTTTCACGAGTTTCTCTCTTCATCCTTTTGGATTCTCGTTCGCGAAACGAGATTATACCTTCACTTGAGTAAATATCTGACATCGTTGATCTGT
>CAJPEX010004639.1:0-18960 GCA_905338405.1 Notodromas monacha | reverse complement strand
CATAAAGGCCAAGTTCATACTCAAAAGAACTTTCCTTGACGGTAAGCCCAAAAAGACGTTGCGTTAGAGCAGCGTCAGGATAAGGTACAGAAGAGGACAGTTGTGGCTGAGAGGACAGGGACGAGGTTTGATGGGAGGTATCCATCTGGTCTTGGTGAACCGAAGATGGAGCAGAAGCAGAGGACGAAAAGGGAAGACGAGAGACGGGAAGAAGAGGTGGCGGCAAAGACGGAGATGACGGCAACACAGGAAGAGTGATTCCAAAAAGAGTACGAGAGGAAGGCCGCACAGAAAGCCAACGGGATTGAAGATCAGCTGGGGTGAGAAAAATTAAAGTGTTAAGTTCCGTTTTTAGGGATTCAAAGTCCTGAGTAAAAGGAGGGGGAAGTTGAGAAATATCGAAAACAGCAAAGAGGGTAGCGTAAAATCAGAATCAGTAAAATCAGAATCAGATCAGTAAAATCAGAAAGAATACCTACGAAAAAGGACACTTGCCCAGAAGGATCTGGGGGAACATATGCGCGATCAGTAGAAAGAATTAAACGCGCGAGACGGATTATGGACAACACGAGAGAAAAGGTAGAGGGGGACGGAGACAAAACAGAAACGGGAAGATCCGGCAAGGGTGCGACGGAAGGGGCAGTGGAAGGGTCTGAAGCAGGATGAGAAGGAGGAGACTCACGTAAATCCAACTCACAAAGAGGAATAGCCTCTCCAGATGACGATGTAGTAGCCATGGGCAACAGGAGGGAAAAAAAAGGAAGTTAAAGAAAACTAAGATCGCGAAGTTTACGCTCTGCTACCAATTTTTGTGCCCAAATTAGCACAAAAGCAAAGGATTTTCGAATTGTAAAATGAAACACTTCAATCAGGTGTGGGGTGCACCTGGGGATCTTGCTTTTCAAGATCCCAAAAGTAAAGATATAAATATATTTCAATTAACCCCAAGATGTCAATCACAGGAAAATCACACACAATGCACAACCGACTTCAACAAGATCTCAGAGAGTACTGATTTAGATTGATAGAAAATGGCGGCGTCAATTCTCCAGTAGAATGTTCTGGAATGTTCCTGTGGATTCCTGAAAGTAATCAACATTTATTATTGCAGGTGTTTGCGGTACCCGCAATCGGAGGACGGTACAATAATGTACCGAATTATTCCGCCACATTTGAGACTGCGTTTTTATCAGATCTGTTTCATGAACAGCATTCAATTTACTGCACTGTACATACAATATTGTACAGTACTAAACAGTATTTGGAAAGCTTCAGAATTTTAAATTTTTAAGCACGCCTTTGCATTTGTAATTTTTGAAAGTTTTCCATTGATATAAATGTTTTCTGTTGCAGGTTAACTAGATGTTGCCCAAGACCCAGACATTGTTCTGCAAGTTGACTAGATGTTGCCCACAGTTGCACCAAGTTTCAAAAGAACAAAAAGGAAGCAGAAAGAACAAACATTACATAATACTTAAAAACACTCCACAAGTAGATCCTTTGTCAGGGAAAAGAGAAAGAGGGGATCAACAGCTGCAAACAAAGGTTCAAGAATGTCCTTGACTCCTTGTTTTTACTGACGTATCCTTCAGAAGGATAAGAACTTTTATGGCGACGCTTTTTGCGCCAAGTAATTTAAGCTGCATATGTTCGCAAAAACGTCAAACTTCACGAAAGAATTAGTGCTCTTCTGGAGAAATTTACCATTTCCTTTGGGAGGAAAACCATTTCTCCATGGCCTGAGAAAATCGGTAGATCAGATTTCTCATGTTCCTCTTTTGTAGGAAGAAAACTCAAAACATTGCAAAAGACCCGAGTCCCTGCCGAAATTAATACGCTCAAAGCGTTCTTTACAAAAAGGCCAAAACAGACGGCTAAATCCGTCAAAAACACCAACTCAAAGCAACCGCTGAACAAAGGGTTTGACCTTGACGGCAAGCTCTGCCACCACCAAGGTCTGTTATTCATTAAGAAGCTGAGGCCCATTGATCAGGCCGCGCCAAATTCAGTGGAAGACGACCATTCGCTCGACCCCCTAACGGGACACTTCCCTCAAGAAACGGAACCCTTGGTTCCCCCCGTTTTCCGGAAGCTTGAAACCTTAAAAGGACTGAAAATTCTACGACGAAGACTACTGCTCATCCAACCTTTTCTTGACGTGGAACTCGAGAACAAACTTTGCCAAAAATTCAACCTCAAAAGCTGAAGAAAATTCAAAAGTTGTACATTTTGTATAGAAAGAACTGTATACTCAAAAAGAACATAAAAGACTTGAAATCTGGGTGTAAAAACCCCGGCTGCAACCCGGCTGATCGTGTGTTCCCGTTTATTTCTTTTATAAGCTCTTACTTTTCATACCTCAATTTCACCACAAAATTGGTAGCAGAGCGTGGTTTTTATTCTCACACTTCTGAGAAAGTTAAAATTGAAGTGAAAAGTGAGTTACAAGTGAACCAATTCTAAATTTGATGATGCCTGAAAAGAGGCAAGTGGGAAGAAGGCCAGAAAGGCCAGCCCGTAGGGACACGGTCAATCAAGAATACCTAACCGAAGTCCCAATCAACACAAGGCTAAGAAGATCTCTTCAAAATCTGACGGGGGAGCAACCCAGCTTGCAAGAAATCCCTCAAATCATCGGAAACAAAGACAAAAACGACATCCTGATGGACACTTCAAGTGCCACAAGTAAGCCTTCACAAATCTTGGAAAACTCTCAAACAGAGAGCAACAACTTAACGGAGAATCAAGTCTCAAACCGAGTTGATGCCCAAGAAAGGGCCTTGCAACAAAAACAAGTCCAAAAGAATATTCTGACTCTTGTACGTGCCATCAAAACTGGCGACGAGGCTTATAAGGAGCCAAATGACAGGAAAAGAAAAGATCTCTTTAAAGAAGTAACAGAACTTTTTCAAGTCTCCAATGTCTCATGATGGACATAGAAATCCAAGACCAAATGGAGCAAGGAAAAATGTTGATAACATCCTTAAAAAAGGAAATCATAACGGTTGCAAATCAATGCACTACTTCTTTGGCAAATACTTGGACTGAGATTTGTCCCTCTCCAAGAGAAATCCTTGGGATTACAATCCCCTCCTTGGAACCAAAACTAACGGAAATAAGAGCCAACTCCTCCAGAATTTCAATGACCCCATCGAGGTCTTCAAGGGTAATCTCAGAACCATTGTCATCATCCTTGTCTGACGACAAAGGAACCTTCAAAAACGACATCCTTCCCATAGAGGAAGAAGTAAAAACATTTGGAAAGGGAATCTCAATCTGCCATGACGCAGAAAGCTACATTACAAATTACAAAAAAGAATGAAAACCTTCAGGAAATTCTTGGCCAAAGGAGAACTAAATTACGATTTCGATAGAATATGGGCTAATTGTAAGCCTATCCACATGGCTCCCAAGACGGAGTTTACCCCCGTGCAACAAAGCGCACTCTTTCTTCTCCACTTCGATGACGACATTGTTAATGAATCAGGAGGATTCGACACGCTTGGAACAAAGGAGGGATACTTGAATCTCGTCCGCATGATGTTCTTTGCCTATGGGAATGTCGAGAAAATCGTGCAACTTCTATACATCAAGCTCGAAGAACTGCTGCCACCAGATGGCTCGTACTCGAGTGCTGCTGAGTATATGGGGAAGGTCCTCATAATTCTGACCAAGCTAATTTCCATCAAGCAGAAGGCCTCTAAGGTTCACAAGAGAATTTGGCCAATTGTCAAAGGCAATTTGAGAAGAGGAGCCCTATACAAAATTCTAAGCAATAAGGTCTCCTTGACTCGCAAGAGACATTGGAGAACACAGCCGGAGAAAATTTACAGCTGGTTTTGGAAGGTCCTGAATCATAAAAGCTCTCTGGATGTAAAAGAAACTCCTGCCCCAGGATTGGTATTTACAAATACCGCAGTAAAAAGCGACAATTTCAAAAAGAAGCAAGGAACAAGAGAAAGTTCCCCAGAAACGGACATTGAAACCGAACCTGAGTCAGAGGAAGAAACTCAAGCAACAAAGAAGTCCTCATTCAAGAAAAGAAAGGCGTCTCCCGCCAAAGATGAAACCAAGAAAAGGGTGAAATTTTCCACAACAAAAAAGAAGCAAGACGAAGCGAGCAAGCCTGAAACCAGTCAGTTGGAGGATGAGTCACCTCCCAAACCAAAATACTCAAGAAATGGAAATCAAAGAACTGAGCCCAGGACACAGAGACAAAACTACAACAGCTACTCCAACAAATGCTCCTTCTGTGATGGGGCCCACTTGGTTTTTGATTGCAGCAAAATGACACAGCAACGATACGAGGCAGTCAAGACAAGAAACCTTTGCATTAATTGTTTAAGAATGGGTCACGGAATCAGGGAATGCAGGAACAAATGAAACTGCAAACACTGCAATGGCAGGCACCATTCCTCCATTTGTAGAAAAGAAGGTCAGAAGACCAACACTGGGTTCACCCCCGACAACAGAAATTCAAATTCACCTGGATTCAATGGTGGAGGCTTTGGAGGTTTTGGAGGCTCCAGATTCAACAAAAGAAAAGATGAGTCAGAGTCATCAAACATCACGAGCCTCCTCAAATCAATGGAGGAAAGATTCAATTCAAGACTCGACTCGATAACAAAAACAGAATCTCCTAAGCAATCAGAAAGTTTGACCACTAAAACGCCTGAGAAAAAGGATTGACTAGAAACTGTAAAGATCTACCTGAACCTCTCTCCAAGACCTAGGTCATTTTTGGAGGTGGCGGAGCTGAGACAGGAGGGATCCAACAAACCAGTTTTTGCCCTCTTAGACTCAGGGGCTCAACTAAATCTCATAACGGAGGGTCTTGCCCAAAGGCTGAACCTACCCCTCAAGAAGCATGAAAGGGGTTGTGCTGTGTCCGGTCTGCAAGATAGAGAGAATCCAGAACAAATAGAAGCCAGAAGCTTTGTTGAGCTTGCTTTGAGATCTCGCCTCTCAGACAAGGTCCTGCTGACAACCACTGCAACAGTAGTTCCAATTAAAACATCATGGGTTGGGTCAAACCCCCATACCCTAAGCATGTTCAGAGATCAGAAGAACCAAATGGCCAATCCAAGAGTCATAAATACTGAAGAAGTAACCTTTGACCTAATCCTGGGGGGATCAAATTTGATCCAAATTTTCTCCCCTCTAAAAGAAGCCTTCTATACCACCAAGACCTTCCAACTCTTGACCACAAACGTTGGTCTCCTCCCAAGGGGACACCTTGAAGAAAAAACTATTACCAACACAAAACAAAATGCTCCGGTCGTATTCTTAGCAACAGCAAAGGAATTGAACTCGGCTGACATACAGCTCAACCAGGAAATAGAAAGGAGTCTCCAACGCAACAGACTGGATGTCTTAGGAGAAGATGACAAAGAAAAACAAGATGCCAAAGCTCTCCTAACCGAATACCTGAAGACCATATCCCAGGCGCAAGACGGAAGAGTTGTAGCTCCACTCCTTAAAAGGAGCAACTTTGACAAATATTGCTCTCCCAACTTGAGAACTGGAGAACAAAGAAGCAGATCTGTAATACGACTCCTCAAAAGGGGGGGAAACTAGCTGAAGCCTATAAAGAGTTTATTGAAGAATGGATCAAAGACGGAGTGATAGTTCCAACCACACTGGAAGAACTTCACAACAGGGGATCCCTCTTTACGGAACTTCCCCATCACGGGGTAGAACGCCCCGCAAGCGCAAGCACCCCTCTAAGAGTCGTCATTACGGGAAATGCCGCCAACAAGGACAAAGCATCAACCAACGTTATATTGGACCAAGGTCCCAATATCTTACCTTGCATTTTGAATGTGCTCTTACAACTCAGATTTGCCGACTCGTTCGCCATCGCAGATATAAAGAAGGCCTTCGTTCAAATCGAACTCACAGAGGAAGACAGCTGGCTTCTCATCTTTCGGTGGCCAGTCAAGAACCCAGATGGGTCATACTCCCCAATGTTTTTCAGATTCAAACGTCTCCCTTGGGGAATAAACTGTGCCCCGTTCATGCTGAATGCCTCTGTCCGGTTCTTGTACTGAAACGCAGAAAGGGTAGGAAGAATATCTGAAACAGAAAGGCTTGAACTTGAAGAATGCACATATGTAGACGGTGTCCTTATTGTCGGCAAAGACCTCTTTGAGGTAAAAGACCGGCTCTCTAGAACTAAAGACATCTTAGGAGAAGGAAAATTCAACCTTACAAAGGTCAGAACCTTTCCGACGGAAGATACTGCATTAGAACCCTACAAGATCCTGGGGATCTCTTACAATCCCTCAGACGACTCCTTGTCAGCATGCGCAGAAAAGATCCTCTGCCTGGCTGAAGCTGGAATCATTACTAAACGAATGGCTGCAGGGATCATTGCCTGCCTATTTGATACCCTAGGGTTTGCAACCCCCTTCCATACTTATATGTAAAGCTGACCTTTCAGAGCTTTCATCAAGACCATCCTAAGGCACCTTGGAATGAAGAACTCAGCTTTGACGATTCCCAAACATGGAAAAAACTTGCAAGAGAAACCGCAGAAGTAGTGAAAATTTGAGTCAATTGAGCTGTGAGGGTAGAGAACGAACTCCTTGGAGAGCTACACATCTTTTGTGACGCAAGTCAACATGCTTTAGGAGTTGTAGCCTACTACGTCTCAAAGAGTGAGACCACCCACAGAGTATCCCTTCTCGTAGGGAGATCCAAACTAGTCCCTCTAAAACCAAAGAAGAACAATTCCAAGAAAACCAAGGGAAAACAGTTAGACAAAAGAGTCAAGATAAATCAACTGGAATTGTCAGCTGCTTCTCTAGCAGTTACCATTCTCAAAGAAATCAAGAAAACGCCAAATTGAAAAGCTCAAAAAATTGTCATCTGGACCGATTCTGAGGTTGTGCTTAGCCAAATCAAAGCAGACAGCCCAAGATCAATTCTGTTTGTAAAAAGCAGAGTCGACAAAATTCTGGAGACGACATCAAAATTGCAATGGAAACATGTCTCTGGAAAGGAAAATCCAGCAGACCTCGCATCCCGAGGATGTAATCACAGGACCCTTGCTAGCAGTTCCTTATGGTGGAACGGACCAGAGTGGTTGGCCCATGACTACAAATGGGCTTTACAAAGCATACGAATGTTCCCATGTCTAATACTAACCCCTCAGGTTCTAGACAACCTGGCCTCCGCGACTATCAAGAAAGCCTTCTCTGGCGCCTCCTCCTGGCAAACCATAACAAGCAGAATGAGAGGATGGGATTGCTTCACCTCATTTTGTAAAGAATGGACAAGAAGAAGATTACTAAAGCCTTCGAATCCATCAGCTTTTGCAAAGACCCTAACAAAAAGGGAAACGTTGGCCCTAGTGGCCGCAGACCCAAATATTCGACCCAAATTCTGCACAATCTCCACCATTCGAGACTTGAAGGGCGCCCAACTCTCCGTCATAAGAGTCATGCAAAAGATCTACGTGCCAGCAACTTGGAAAATTCTTTTGACGGGGGGGGGGAAATCCCCTCCCAACCCCATCTCGAATGGGACAACAAAAATCTGGTTATCCAATTGATAAGCCGACAATCGACAGACAAGAGTTCCACTCTGCCAAGGAACCATCTAGCACTGGGTCCGCTAGTATATCTCCCTATCCCCAGGAAGGGGGATCCCTGCTACGTAGTGAAAGCTCTTTTCCAAACCTTCCATGAGGACCTAGGGCACATTTCCGCCAACGCAATGATTACTACTCTCTCAAAAATATTCTGGATGCCAAGAGCCAGACGAGTTGCTCAAGTAGTAAGACAAAACTGCACTTGGTGCAAAAGATTCGACTCTAAACCCTTTTGGCCTCCTACGGCACCTCTCCCCGAATACAGATACCATGGATCCATTCCCTTCAGAGGATGTGGCATTGACTTTGTTGGTCCTTTTACAACCTTGGAAGTGACTTGCAAAATCAAGTCCCAAGATGGGACTATAAAAATCATAAAGATCCCACCCATGAAGGTGTCCAAATGCGTCTTCTCATGTCCTTTGATAAGGGCAATTGACCTACAGCCTGTCCAAGATCTAACCATTTGCTCCTTTGTAGGAGCATATGAAACCTTTTGCTTCAAATGAAGAGTAAGTCCAGAAATCCTCATCTCGGACAATGCTCAAATGTTCCGGGCCGCCTGGCCCATGCTGTTGGCCGCCCAAAAGGCCAATCTCTTGGTAAAGCTAAAAAACGTGGAATGGCACTTTAATGCCTCAAGAGCCCCTTGGTGGGGCGGGTTCTACGAAAGACACATGTCAATGATCAAAGACAGGATGGCACGCTCCTTGCGAGGACTCGTTTTTGACAACTGGAATGTCCTACAGGCTCAAGTCTCAAGAATAGAAAGTATGGTGAATGATCGCCCCTTAACCTATGCATACTCTGACAGAGAAGCTCCATCTCCAGTGACTCCCTCAATGTTTTTAAACCCTCACCTGGGTGAATGGGAAGTAAACCCACTACTCTACGGTCCAGACTTATTCAAATTTCTGGGAGCAACTGATAAAGAAAGACTGTGTGATATTGCAAGAAGAAGAATTGAAATTGCAGACAGAACATGGACCCTATTCTTTGACGGCTACGTGGGCATCCTTAGAAAATTTAGCACCAAAAAGACAAAAGGGAACCAAGTGCTACCAAGGGTAGATCAAGTGGTTCTGTTGAAGCCTACCATGTACAAAAACTCGTCACCCTTACACAGACTAAAGTATCGCCTAGCCAGAATTCTGCATCTACATGAAAGCAAGAGATATGGATTGGTCCGCTCAGTGGACATTCTGACAGTCGCAAATCCAGGAGATTCTGGACCCCCACAATACAAAGTGCTAAAGAATCAAAGCATCAAAAATCTAATTCCACTCAAAGCGGAAACCCAGCAAGTTGACGATGCCTACTTGAAAGGTATGGCTAAGTCTCGTCTCAAACAAAAGCCAACGACGAGAAGCCAAACAAAAGAAAATGAAATCCAACAGGGTCTTGCCTTGAGCAAAAGCTGAAGACAAGAAGCTGAGGACTGAACAAGCCAAAGTCCCGTCTCAAACAAAAGCCAACAACGGACAAAGTAGACAATTGAATCAGAGACTAAGAAGTACATTTTAAACAAAGTTTAACGAACTTTTGTACACGGTTACACCAAGGCTCTTAGCCTTGAATCAAAGTCAGGTTGCTGCCCTGGGCAAACTGGCGACCCCCACGACCAACCAACCAATACCCGCCGGAGCGAGTACAAGAAATTACCATGCGCGGATAAGAAGAGTTCCAATAACAAACAATCAATCCCACTGAGAAGCGTCCAGATCCTTGTTCCGCCGCTGCCCTCGGCGCTGCATGCAAGCACTCCACCAAGAAGCACTCATCCACCAGTCTTCTTTGAAAGACTTGCGAGACTCTGAAATTCAAGAAGAAAGAATTTGTATGTTAACATCAAATGAACAGTTAAGATTCAGATCAACATCAAACTTACCCCTCAAATGGATCAGCAATGGCATCCATCACCACCCGGGCAACCGGGCCTCCCAAACAGGATACCTCTCCTGTGTCCCCACAATGACAATGGGGTTGGGACGGAGAAATACCAACAGCAGCATGGCCCGAGTCCAACCAGTAAGGCGAACTACCTGTGCACAATCAAACATCATTAAATTCGCAACCACCTCGGTCCCAAGACAGGCCCAAACGAATGGCCATGGCATTTTCTCAGGCAAAGGCCAGGTAGGCCCAAAGCATGATGTGTCCAAAGACGTTGGGATTTCTCTTCACCCAAGGTCCAAGCTGATGGTTTGGAGTTACGACGGAAAACCATCCCTTTATACCTTCAGGGGACACGACTCAAAGCCCCACCATACGTCGAAGTTGTCGGGAGAACTCCTTCACCAGACCAAAGCCAGCCTGATGCCTGATTGCGTCCGGGATGCGATCAGAACCACTCCGAAACTGCAATGGCAAGCATGGTAGTCAATCCTCCATTTCAAGATCCTCGTGGAAGAACCCTCCTGTAGGGGTTGGCGGGGAAATTGACGCCCCAAGCGCAAGACCAACTGCATCAAAAGTTGAACAAATCTCCCCCATGAAGACTTCAAATGCCGAGAAAAACTCAGAGAATGAAGAAATGCCGCAGTATGAGGTCACCAGATACGGATGTCATTTACGCCAAGCCTCATGCACACATGCGTAAAACGCACGCAAGGATCCATCTTCAGGTCCCGGTACACCATTGCCTTCAGCTCAGCTGGCAAGTAAGCCTGACCAAACTGGAAGGAAAGTCCACTGACCCTGTACTGGAAACAGAAAGAAAACAAAACCAATGCATCAAACAAGTCATGTTACACCTACAAAACTTAATCCTTCTCACCTGGAAAAGACAAATGCGCTCCCCAGCCAACAGATGGCTGAAGTCAAACATTCGTCGCATCAAAGCCCTATGAGTCACAACCTGCATCACAAACGCATCCTCTTCAGCCGATAGAGGCCAATTCGTAATAAGCGAGTCCCCAATGAAAAGGACAATTGGCATGTCGTCATCTGGATTTCAAAGCTCCACCTCAAGGGGAAAGTTTGGCGATCCATGTCGCCAGTCCTGAACAAGGCAGCCCGGCAGGGGCAACGCTACAGGACCAAAACGCTTGAGATGACGAGGCTGTATGCCCAAGCGCTGAACCACATTTCGACAATAAGATGTTGAATCCTCCGCTTTGAATCCCTGCGAGCTGAAGAAGGCGGCAAGGTTTGCTGAAAATTCCCAAATAAAACCAAAGAAGGATGTAAGAACTCTTGTCGAAATCAAAATGACAAACCAATATGCACCATCAGTCAAACCACCATAGAGTGGACGGAAGGCGGACCCATGTTCTTGCGGTTCATCATCAGCCAGGTCAATAACTGGTACCTCTTGCCTCTTGGGGCAACTGCCCACAGCTCCATCTGCACATCCCAACAATCTCTGGCGATGCCCAGCCCCTGGCGGAGGCACCTCAAAGCCATCAGATAATGATGACTCAGGTCAAGGCCCCTCTTGGGCCGGCGCCCTTGATTCTGCAACTTGCGACGCAGCAGATCCAGACTGAGATTCGGCCTCCCAACCTTGGAACTCCAACTCAAAACAACGTTTTAAGTCCTCTCGGGACCCCAGCTTCAAGTTAATCTGGCGTCCATCACCTCTGATAGTCACAAAAGTAACCCCATCTGCAAAATTTTCCAATCAAACAAAAGAATGAAAGAAAGATCCTCAAAAGATCCTCAAGCAATATCTTACCTCAGACAATCACCCGACAAGACTCTCCAATCTTGATCCAAATAGGAGAGGGGCTCGTCAAACCCAAAGCCAGAGCCAAATGGCTCGACAACAACACCTCGGCAAAGCTCATGTTGTACGCCTCCCTTTGAAGCTCAGCTTCACGCCAAGCCAGGTCCGCTAGGGCAGAACAAAGTCTGTTTGTCCGCACGCTCTCTTCACGAGCCTCATTTAGCCAGCAATCCTCCCAGGCAAGCCCAGAAAGGGAAGTCAAAAGCTCGTCCAAATGTTGCTTCTTCTTCACGATCTTCTCCTTGCATGCTTGAATGTCTTTGTCCAAGCCCCGCTTTGTGGGCATGGCAACTTGACAATTGTGGACGGCCCCTGACAAGTCCAGAAGATGCAACCACTCCTCCTCTGATGAGCTTTGAAGTGCCACCACCTTTTCGTATAGGCAAGCAGGAACCCCGATCGGGATCTCCACGGGTCCGTCCGCCACAGCTGCAACCGAAGACCCAGATGGGTTCCCCAGATTTTGAAGACCAGAAGCCTCTCCTTCAAGCGTCAAGTCTCCCAGATCCAAACTAACGGTTGATGTCGCCGGAGCAGCCGCCTCCACTCCTTCGCCGCGCAAGAGAGCCAGTGATGGAGGCTCCTCCTCGTCAAGATCTGAGAATCACACGAAACCATACAAAACTGTTAACAAATATCAAGAAAGAATCTATACAACCAACTTAGACACTCAACAAGGAATCCTCACCAAGGATAAGTTCTTCATCAGACACACTCGAGGACATTGTGTCTGACTCAGCCTGATACGGCATTTTCTCCATTCTCTTTTTTTTCAAAAACCAACAAAGACGCCATGAAAATCAACGCCTCACTTCTTAGCCCTTTTTGATTCAAAGAATTCCTGACAGAAGAAAATTTACGCAAAATCTTTTATCAAAAGAAAATTCGACAACACGAAATGGGATCTCCCAAAGAACACTACGACCAATTTCACAAGGATCAAAAGACCTCTCAACCCTAAAGACGAAGGAACCTTAGCAGGGTCCAACCAAAGCATTCTCACGAACTTCTGGTCAGACGCCACCAAAGCCTCGATCCAAGAGGAAAGGTCTCTCAAACCTACAAAAAGCACAACAAATCTCAAAAAACGTTGAGACACAAAACAAAAGACTCTTGAAAGAAAACACTTCTTGTTGATCCTCGAAGGAATTCCCTAAAACGGACCCTGACTGAAGTCTGAAAGATGACTTTGGGGCAAGGTTTGTTAAGGGAACTCAACCTCAAACGCACTCCGACAAGGAAAAGAACTTGCGCAAATTATCAAACAGCACTTCTCTAATCGAATACAAACTTCAAACTCTTGATTTGAACAGGAAAGACTTTGGGTCGCCCATTGCGACGACTTGCAAAATGTTGCCCAAGACAAGGCATCTTCTATCCAAACTAGGCCTCAGAGGCCTGACAGCAACTGATTTGAAAGTAGCAATCGAACCTCTCCTTTTATGGGAATCAACGGTGACTAATCCCACCTCCCGCAAAACAAGTAAAAACAAAGTCGTAACCGCTGAGTTGGCGACTTGTTTGTTTCAGAAACTGCACTCTTCGTGAGTTTCTCAAAACAAAAGGGGGGATTTTGTCGGGGAAAAGAGAAAGAGGGAATCAACAGCTGCAAACAAAGGTTCAAGAATGTCCTTGACTCCTTGTTTTTATTGACGTATCCTTCAGAAGGATAACAACTTTTATGGCGATGCTTTTTGCGCCAAGTAATTTCAGCTGCATATGTTTGCAAAAACTTCGAACTTCACGAAAGAGTTATTGCTCTTCTGGAGAAATTTACCATTTCCTTCGGGAGGAAAACCATTTCTCCATGGCTTGAGAAAATCGGTAGATCAGATTTCTCACGTTCCTCTTTTGTAGGAAGAAAACTCAAAACATTGCAAAAGACCCGAGTCCCTGCCAAAATTAATACGCTCAAAGCATTCTTTACAAAAAGGCCAGAACAGACGGCTAAATCCGTCAAAAACACCAACTCAAAGCAATTGCTGAACAAAGGGTTTGACCTCGACAGCGAGCTCTGCCGCCGCCAAGGTCTGTTATTCATTAAGAAGCTGAGGCCCATTGATCAGGCCGCGCCAAATTTGGCGGAAGACGACCATTCGCTTGACCCCCTAACGGGACACTTCCCTCAAGAAACAGAACCCTTGGTTCCCCCTGTTTTCCGGAAGCTTGAAATGTTAAAAGGACTGAAAATTCTACGACGAAGACTACTGCTCATCCAACCTTTTCTCGACGCGGAACTTGAGAACAAACTTTGCCAAAAATTCAACCTCAAAAGCTGAAGAAAATTTGAAAGTTGTACATTTTGTATAGAAAGAGCTGTATACTCAAAAAGAACATAAAAGACTTGAAATCTGGGTGTAAAAACCCCGGCCGCAACCCGGCTGATCGTGTGTTCCCGTTTATTTCTTTTATAAGCTCTTACTTTTCATACCTCAATTTCACCACATCCTTCATGAACTATTTCAATAAAAACCAGAAACAACCTGAGTCATCCTTATCAAGAGGATTCCTTAGAATTACAAACGTTTATGTAATCAAACAACCTTCAAGAACTTTTCCATTAGAATGGACCTGAGACTGGAGGAAGCTGAAACCAACATTACAGTTTGAAACTCAAGAGCTTGTGTTCTGTGTTTTTCCCAATTTTGGATATGAGATATACTACAGTTTTGTGAAGAGATTCCTCAAGCTGCAAATGGCTGACTGCATTTGTCTTTTTCTTTCACTAAAAGCCCTTTGTTGTTGAGGCCCTTGGGAACCCAGACAAAAATTTTGTCAGCTTTGTCCTCATCCTTCTCCCCAAAAATATCAAATCTGTCTCATGTGAGTTGATTGGTAATTCCCTGATTGAGTAATATATCAGAAAGGTTCTCCTCTCTCAATTTGACAGAAAATGATATTATTCTGTTGGTTTGATGTGGTGCTTCAGCACTAAAGCATCCTTTTGCTATACCACCAAACATGGTGTCTTGTATACAAAACTGACCACTTTCATAGAATCTCTGGGTTCTGGATCCAGAGACAGTCATCATATCTACTCCCCCCAGGATAATATCCCACCAGATTGCCTCAGTTTCAACAATTCAGGGATCAGCCAAAAAGGGCATGTTGAGATTGAGATTGTATCCATGTTATTATTTCAGGGTTAGATCCAGACCAGGACTGGTCAACTGGGGCAATAGTTTGTGGTGGAATACCCATTCAACTTCTGTATCCAAGGGTGAGGTGAACAACTTTACTTGTTTCCAGACAGTCCCCATTTTTGTGTGCTCCTTGGATTATATAATTATAATTAGTTGTGTGAGGAGACAGTTTGAGTCTTTGGACACATTCCTCAGTAATTAATGTGGTTTGAGTTCCAGTGTCAAATAAGGCATAAACCTTTTGGCCTAATGGAATTACTCTAAGCTCAGCAGTTCCAAGAAAGGGAGTTGTTGTACATGGTCATTCTCATGGTTTTATGTCACTTGGTCTAGGTGGTGTTTTGAGGAAGAATCTTATCAGAAGGCTCAAGTTCAGTTCCATATCACTGACCTAGGTAAAATTCTGTCAATTCTTTCAAAAGATTGTCCTGGACAGGAGATTCTATGTTGACAAGAGGTTTTGACTCTTTGTTGTTTTTAGAGAAGTGTCCCCCTGTTGAAGGGCATATAGAAGTGTGATGCTTTCTCTCACAATAAGTTATGCATCTCCTCTTATTAGGGCAATCACATACACTGTGTGACCTTCTCCAGAAAGTTGTAACAGTCTTTTTTCTCTAATTATTTTATTCTTATCATCATTGGAGAGAGTCTTACAAAACAAAGGGATGTGTCCTTGATTGCAAAACACACATTTCCAGTCTCTTTTTTCAAGAGATTTTCCACTCTTGAGAGTGTACTATGCTGGAGGGCAGGTGGATATGCGTGGAACTCAAGTAAATACAGCAGTATATTGAAACAAGTATTTTTGGGGTTCAACTCTGCATTCATGTTTTGACTCTTTTCAAAGACAATTTTCATCAGTCTAACAAGATTCTAAAAATGCCAGCTTGCAGAAAAAAGCATAAATGTCTTAATCTTGAGCTCAAGTTTTTCCTCAAATTGCTATTTATTGCCTCAGGGTATAATGATAGACTCCTCATTTTCGTCAAAAGAGCCCGAGTCGGTCCATGACGTACATGCCGTACCGATCCAGTGTTTCCAGAATGCCAAAGATTGACAAACCCGTGAGGAACCCTAGGATCCCACCCAACTCCCCGATGAATGTGGTCACATCGTAAGCGTAATACTCTTCCATATGCACAACCTCGGCCGTGGATGCAAGGAGGGAGAGGGAACCATAGGGTCTAGTGCCGTTATGCGGAGCAGAATTGACAGAACGTCCCATGACACTCATGTCAAAGCGGAGATTGGTGCAGGAGCGGAAACAGTGTTTGCATCTGGACTTGATGAGGGCTTGGGTGGAGCTGGATGGTGCCCTACCACTTGCGCCCTCTTCCATGGATGGCTGCATCATGCGAAGGATGGACTCGGCTGCAGAGAAGTTGGTGCAGAGTGGTGCTTTCAGCTCCATCCAGGGAAACCTGCACTTGTAAGGGTTCTCGTCCAGCAGGATCTTCCAGAAGCATTCAATGCCACACTGATGATATTTTATTCAAGAAACCCCATTATGAACAAATATAGTTGAACCTGCATATATAAAACCTCCCTAATTTGTTTTTTTTAATTCCCCCTCTGTACTCCCTTGATTTTTTAATTGTTGTTTTATGAAAGAAATATTCTTCAGAATTCCATGAAAACAATTGTTTGCCACTTGAATTTGATTCAGTGAATATCTTTTCAACACAATAAGAACATTTGGAGCGGCATTGAATAGTATATTGCTGTACAGTACATTGAAATGTTGGCATCTGTAAAAATAACATTTAAATCACAGAGGGAGAAGGAAGTTCCTTGGTAATTTTTTAAAATTAGTTGGATGGATGGAAAAGTGATGGGAAAATTACCAACAAATTTTTCTTGCATGTAGATCTTAGGGTTGGAAATATCTGTATCTTGCAATTAAGCCTAATAAAAATCAATTTTCCTAAAATTGATTGGAAATTTTGTTATGCAATGTCCTCATGTCAAGTCAGTGTGCATATGTTGGGCCTTTTTATAATCTTTTTAATTGAAAAATAAATGTCCCTATTTCAAGTTGTCCCCATGTCAAGGTGTCTGCATGTGGGGTCTCACTGTATATATATACCATAAAAATGCTTGTTTCCCTATACATTACTGGAAACTTCCCTTACTCAAATTATTTTCCCTTGAAATTTGACTCAGAGAAGTTTGACTGTGTGATGATGAATTATTATAGATATAGACCTAAATCTTGATCTAATTCAAATTCCATGGGACCCAAAAGAAAAAAATTCAACTTTGTGATACTGTATTATAGTATTTTGAATTAGGGAAAGTGGAATTTATTTTAGACTTGATGAATATATTATCACCATTCCTGTGAGAAATTACAGTTCTTGTTGGCATATACCCCCCCCCCCCCCCCCCCCCCCCCCCCCTTCCTTTGGATAAGTTTTGGACTGAAAACAGACATTTTCTTGCTCACTGGGCTGAGGAACCTTTCTTTTGAAGCCTGGCTTTCTATTTTTTGAAGACATTCCACTATAGCTGCTTCATTTGTTCTTTGTCAAAGTCAGGGAAGGACAGGATTGGGGCGTATCCCCCCCCCCCCCCCCCAAGTCAAATCACCAACTCAGAGAGAAGCATGGAAACTTTCAACCAGAACAGAAAAAGAGCAGTGCTAGTGTTCGGTTTTTTTTTCAGATTCGATATGCAAAAAAGGATGGACACCTCAATTAACCTGCCATAATAAGTAACTGAGTTGGTCAATGGAAGAAGTTTGATTTGTCATTCAACATCAGATGCCCTGCCTATAGTTACCATTCACTTGCAAACCATATGCGTCCCTTTCTCAAAAATTTGGAGAGGAGGGATAAGACTGTACTTCATAGACAAGCACAGTAGAAAGGTTTCAAACTTTTTAGAGGGGTTGATGCACCTCGTAATAAAATCCTTTTAAAATTTCAAATGTGGAGATTGATAAATAAGACTTCAAGTTTCCAAATATTTACTCAAATATTACATGCACCTTTTATCTCCAAATTAAGAGCAAAAAAGGGGTTTGAATTCTAGTTGAAAATAATTATAAAGAAAATTTTATAAGTTCACCCATTCATTATATCTGATTCTAATGGGAAAATTTTGACCAATTTTAAGAAAAAATCGTATTACACTGGAAACAATCAAAAATTACTTGAATTCAGGATCCATACATGTCTAAATTCAAATTTGGCTGTCCTTATAATTGAAATACTACTAATTCAGCATCGTTAAATGTAGGGTGCACATCTTACTCGGGGATACAATTCCATCAATTTTGTTTACTGAAAAGCCCTGACATGTGTTCTACTCAAGTACATGTGGTACTTGAGTAAATACAGTGAATGTATATTTTCTAGATCACACTATTCCTATATTGTATGGTGGTCAAAATACTATGCACGTATGCATAAATATCCATAAATATGCGAATATTTTCAACATTTTTACCAGCAGTAAATCCAATAGAAAATAACCAAAATAACTTGAACATGTCAACCAGCTACATATATTGAATTTTTTCTTCAATTTTTAAGAATTTTGAACATGATGCCCTGATGTGGTTACTATGGGAAACCCCCAGCTTGTTCAAGATAGTGGTTTCAATTTTCAATTAATCATACTGTATTGCGTCCATCTTACCTGTGGCATGGAATACCCGGGGTCAGAATTGCAAGGACGCTTCCTAGTGCTGATTTCTTTGAAATGGCGGACTGTGAAAACAGCTGCGGTGTAGTCCCCCACGGAGGGCAGAAATGCGTCCAAGGGTTTGAAATCCACGATATCCAGGTAAGGTTCCCCGGGGTTACTGAGGAACACCGCCCAGGTCGAATAAGGGTTATTCCAATTTTTCTGGTCTCTTTCGGGACCAGTGAGTTCTAGGAAGTATCCCTTAAACGGGTTCATTGGAATGTCGTCTTTCGGCTGGAAAGTGGAGCATTGGCCTTGGGTTGGGTGTAGATGAGGAGTCAAAATTCCAGACTTTCCTGACATGTGGTGAAACATAAAAGCATCAGCAGGAAGTATCTGTGATCGAAAGCCCTGGAAGACCTCAGTCAAATTCGAGATGACTCTATATTGTACTTGATCAGCTTTGGAAGTTTTATTTATTTATTTCAGGAATATGGTCTAATTTGTGCTTTTTAATCCATGAAAATTAATTCCTGGCTCAACTACAGTATTGATATTACTCATCATTCATAAATTCCTTTACATTGCAGGAAAAGTTGTCTTATCCTGTGGTCTTCAACCTTTTGGACCTGCAGATTGGGAAATACAGTGAGACCCCCACATGCGGACACCTTGACAAGGGGACATTTATTATTTAATGAAAAAATCATAAAAAAGGCCTAAATGAGGACATTGACTCAACCTGGGGACATTGCAGGATAACATTCTGAAATAAAATTTAGGAAAATTGATTTTTATAAGGGTCAATTGCAAGAAACAGATGTTTCCAACCTAAGATCTATGCAAGAAAAATTCTTTGGTACTTT
>CAJPEX010004638.1:0-20461 GCA_905338405.1 Notodromas monacha | reverse complement strand
CATCTTAGTTGATAATTTCCAGAATGGGGGAATCATCGTCGCAAAAAGTCTTTCAAAAGTGCAAAAAGGGAAAATCAGGATTTTATGCCTGAACGTCACCAATCGGGATGTACAAGTAACCCCGCGAATGACGGTTGGCATGGGATCCATCAACGGTATTGCGATGGCCACCTGAATGATGACGCAACAAACAAAGAAAGTTTTTTCTACAACCAAAAGATCAGCAGCAAAGTACACCAAGAATAAGATACATGGGAAGCTAGAAAAAGAAAATCTAGAACAATTAATAGATGAGAATTTAACCTCGTCAGAATGTCCATCTGAATACGTAGAAATAGTCCAGAAAATGCTGCTAAAATATCAAAATGTGCTGGCAAAGAAATCTGACCAGCTCGGACTATGCCCCATGTACGAGGCAGACATACCTCTCAACACGGATTCTCCAATTTATACCAGACAGTACCCTATCCCGTACAAGATGAGGTCATTGTTAGGAGAATATGTTGAGGATCTCCTTGACAAAAAAATTGTGCAACCCTCCACTTCTCCGTATAACAGCCCAACCTTAATGGTCAAGAAGAAGGATGGAGGATGGAGGATGGTAGTTGATTTCCGTAAGCTCAACGAGCACGTGATAACTGACCCACATCCTCTACCACAAATTATCCTCAACGAATACGAATACACCGTTGAATACAAAAGAGGGTTAAGCATTCCACATGCGGATGCTTTAAGCAGGTTCCCACGGGAGAAGAATAAAAAACTATGCGCATACCTGTCACCCGCGTTCAAGAGAACGGATCTGTTGCCATATATTTCCAGGGATCTCATCGCGAAAGAGACAGAGAAAGTGGGCAACACCCCTGCGGGCGAACAATACAGGAAGCAAGAGGGACTAATCATCAAAAAAGAGAAAGAGGGCTCGCGTATCTGGGTCCCGCCCTCTCTGCGCCTGCAAATCATTGCGCTATTCCACGATCCCCCGGTAATGGGACACAGCAGAGTGGACAGAACAACATACGCGCTTTGACAGGAATTTGCCTGGACCAATTTAGAAAAGGATGTGGGCGATTACATCAGATCCTGCGAAGTATGTCAGGCTAATAAGCACTACGCCCATAGAATGCCATATATGACCACGGGCGTACCAAAACAATGTTTTGAAGAGGTAAGCATGGACGTAGTAGGACCGGTCCCAAGCAGTTCAAAAGGTAATTGCTATATTCTGGTTATCCAGGACAGATTGTCCCGCTGGATAGTGTTCTCCCCAATGAGGGAGGCTTCTGCATTAACAACAGCCAGACTATTTTTAAGCGATTGGGTTTGTTTATTTGGACCCCCAAAAAAGATATTAACCGACAGGGGGACAAACTTCTTGAGTAGCATATTTCGGGACATGGCCAGGTTTATTGGGGCACAGGCCACCACAACCACCGCGTATCGACCGAGAGGAAATGGGCAAAACGAGAGAGCCCATTGCGAGCTGCGCGAGTATCTAGCTCTGTATTTGGATCCGGATAATAGGCAAACGTGGGACGAACTATTAAAGTTTGCCGCATGGGTGCATAACTCGTCAAAACACGAGGCCTTACAGGCTTTGCCTTTTGAAGTAGTTACGGGCATGAAGCTTCGTAATTATTGGGTTCCAATGTACATGGACAAAGCGCAGCTAGACAAAATTAAAAACAAGAGCAGAAAAGAAGAATTTGAAGTAATACGCAATTGTGCCCAAAAGGCCATCAGAAAAAACCAAGCATCGTATCTGGACAGAATAAATATCCACAAGAAAGGCGCCAACTATGAAATCGGTGACAAGGTTTGGATACGACGCCATGACGCTGCTACATTTGTAGGCAGAAAATGGTCACTGAAATACAAAGGACCATATACCGTCATCGATAGAATTAACCCTGTAGTGATCAGGGTACAGGATGATGAAAATCCAGAGTGGACAGACGTAATTCACATCAGTTACGTACGACAGTACAAGATACGACGATCCTTACCAGTTCCCTCGCCAACACCTTCAGAAGAGAAAGATATGCTCAAAGTACTGGACAATGACCAAGACGACGAGGCCCCAAAGTGGAAATGGGAAGGCCCTCAGAGTACTGAAGAAAAACAGTGGGAAACGGATGAAGAAGAAACTGCTGTAGCCACAACAACCACTGGAGGAGAATAGAGGAGAAAATCCCTTGGTTCTAAAATCCATAAACATCCCGTGGATAAACAGGCTATCAAATCCATTTTGAAAAAGCAGAAAGAATCCAGAGAAAAACAGGATTCATCAGCTTTGCGATCCGAACAAGAAGATTCCTTCGTATCAGTGCCCAATTTAGACGCAACAGTAATACCAGCGTCACCCGAAAGAAAGACAGGTCTATTCCAAANCAGCTTTGCGATCCGAACAAGAAGATTCCTTCGTATCAGTGCCCAATTTAGACGCAACAGTAATACCAGCGTCACCCGAAAGAAAGACAGGTCTATTCCAAAAGACTAAAGAAATATTCGGAGAAGTCACTGACGAAATAGGAAGGTTTTTCGATACCACTACGGATACTCTACCAAGCCTGTCCAAAACTGTCCTTCAGAAAGGTCCGCCACCTGCCTCTAGCACACCAGAATTGATGAAGCAACTGACAGCAGGAAGAGGTGAAGGAACCCCCGAAAGAACACCTGAAAGAACGACGCAAAGAGAAGTAGAAGGAGCAGTTGCATTAACTCCGAGGCAGATAAGGAACAAAGAGAAATGGAAAAAGTTTAAGGAAAAGAGAGACAGCAAGAAAAAGGATAGAAGGCCGTCCACCCAGTCTAGAGACGAAGAAGAGGAAGGTGAAACAGCAGAGGATGATGACAAAACCGAGAAAGAGAGGGACGACAAAGGAAAAAGGAAATTAGATTTAAATCCAATGGATCGCCCCTTGCTACGTCATTTAAACCCAGACAATGTGTTGCCAACCAGAACGAGGCCAAAGACAGAAATGAAAACTTCATGGCAACGACCACTGACAAGGCAGCAGGCACGCATGGCTGAACTGCTCGAGGCCAAGCAAGCCCAAAAAAAGACTGAGTCACCGAAAGAGTGAAAAAATTACGCAGTGACCAGTACGCAGTCTGCCGTCAAAGGGTAAACAGTTGTTTGAGTTCATAACAAAATATTATGGAAGTGTATAGAAAATTTGTGGAAATATACATTTGTATATGTGTCATGGATGTGTCATTTTCCCTCACGATTCAGGAAATCCCCATCAACGACAAAGGTACGTCATTGAATTTAAATAGATTTGATAAGACGTCCCCCATACGCAACTTTCCCAGTAGCGTTGGCATTGTTTTGGAAGAAATGTATCCGATTTGTGTACTGAATGGTTATTGGACATTAGAATCCTCAATAGATGTAGGAGAATTGGTTAAACAATCTGACGCAATTACTACGAAAATCTTTAATCACGTAGAAACCAATATTCCACCCAGCAAAACAATAGACAGTGCTCTGTTTAGTTTGTTAAAAGCCAAAAATACGGATTTGGACAATAGAATTAAAAACTTGAAACATAGAGTCCAAACTGAACCTAGAAACTTTCCTAGAGACGCGACGTTCATGGGAATGCTTCCCATATTGAAAAGACAAAAAGAAGAGATCAAAGGAACAGTTGCTCAAGAGAAAAGGGTCCAGTTGTTAACTTCCTTAAAATATCAAGTAATTACAAACAAGGTTTTTAAAAATAGTATCAGTTTAGCAAGCAGGGTGGAACAAGCCAAGTACAATTCTACAGAGTCATGGTTTCTTACATTGAGTTTGGGCTTAGAATTAGATCAAGCTAACGAGGTTATATTGTCCTTACTACAAGATATCGATTGGATACATAATTTCCAATTTCCCAATTTTTTATACTATGACGAATATGTGAATGCCGCACTAGGTAAGGTATTAGAGGCTGAAAATAAGCCGCCTATTTATGTCTTACCTGTGCAGGAATTACTAACATTAATTAAATTGCATCCATTGACTATTGGAGCAATGGACGGGTGTGGAACGAATGAAATGTGTAATTACAGGATAACGACAATTGTACCAGTAATCAGGCAACCAGAGCTTTTAGAATTGTTTAAAGTTCATAGTGTGCCAATTGCAGAAGATACGTATATGGGAGAGCCCAAGTGGCATAAGGTAAACTTGTCAGAACCTTATTTGCTCACTCAAGGTACTAAAATGTTTGCTTTACAAGCAAGTGAATTACCCTTATGTTTACCGCAATACGGCCATGCTTTATGCAAACTTTGCAAATTTCCCAGGCCTCCAGTCTACGAAGCTAATGATTGTGTTAAATCAATTCAGAACGGAGACTTGGAGTCCACCATTAAAAGTAAATGTCCATTGATCAAAACTAAAATACCAGAGAATACCATTATATACAGCTAGATGCAGACGAATTTGCTTTTATTGATTCAGACAAAGGGCATATTACGCAGTATTGTTCTGAAACTAACGCTCAAGCATCCAAAAATACTTACGAGTTGCCATATTCAGGTATTATTCAATTTAGACCTAATTGCCGTTATACCGTGATTAACGGGCCATTTCGAAAAATGACCCCAAAACTGGAAAACATTGAGATAAATGCAATTAATGAGATCCCGGCTAATGTCCCAGGAATTCAATCAATTATTGAAGACATTAGTGAGTTACAACTGCATTTTTGGGATAACAGTTATATTTATCTCATTGTTTTAATTATATTACTAACAATTATTCTTATTGCGATTGTATATTTCTGTTTCGCGAGGATACGATATGTTTTACAGAGAAAAAGGCGTTTAGAAGCGATTGATTTAAATGATATGTCGGCGCGTGTTGAATTAGTTACGGAATCCGTCCCTTCCCGACCCGCACCAAAGTATCCCAGAATCTGCATGAACCCTTCCACCGGAATTCTTTCCCTGAGCACCAGCTGAAAATGAGTAAAGGTAAACAGGATTTCTCTCTGTACAAAGCTCATTTTATTGACGATTTCCTAACGGTTACACGTCTAATTCATCGGTTACCGAAACAAAATCATCTGAGCCCATACTAATTTCCAAAATATGAGCCTCATTTGAAACAGAAGCAGCCAAAACCGGAACAAGAAGATCCACAGGAACAGGACTCAAAGAGATCAGGTCGAAGGCCACCTCACTCGCTTCACCTGACAATGGCGGTGGTGAAGGCGACGATGCCGGAGTCATGGGCGGTGTCAGGATTCTCCACAACTCGTCCGCCCTCCTCAGAAGTGACAGCAACCAAGGCTAAGAACAAGGAAGACAACAAGAAACACCCAAGCAGACATGCATTCATGCAAAATAAGGGGTTTCCGTTCAGCTAAGTCTTACTTGGTTTAAAGGTTGTCATGCGTGGAATGCGTGACCTAATGGTAGCAAATCCATCCTTTCTTTCATTAATTGAGGTCTCATGCATTACAATTGGATTTGAGGATATCTCCTGCATCTCAATCTCTTCAACATCCTTTTTAGATTTAGGCTCGTTCTTGTTCGGTTTACAGAGGTACTGTTAGTTAACAAAAACCGGTTAAAAAGAAAGGTAACATGCAAAGAATGTATTTGTGAACAACAACAGTGCAAGAAACGGTGAAAGTACCTTTTTCCTCGAACACCAGGCAACCCAGCCAGTCACCAGCCCAAATACAGTCAAGCCAAGACCACTGATCAACCCTATGGCCCAGTTTGAAAACAGCTCCGTGGCAAACTCTGCCCCCAAAACAGCTTTTCCTTCCAACACCGTTAGAGTAATGTTTGCACGGTCTCCAGTCAGGATTTTTGTCTCAGGTAGATTATTAAGGACAGAGACCAAAATCAAAGCTTTAGTAACCACTAGAAAAGACAGATTTTGTGGTATATAAATCTGAATGATGGCTACTAGCTGTTCTAAGCTCTTACCAAGAGCTGGGGTAGTCTGTGTTGTTGTTCCAACAGATGTTCGTGTCGTCAGCAACCTCGGAACGATAGATTGGATGAAGACTGAGTCCGGAGTGCTGATCGTGGTTGCGGGAACGGCAACAGATGTTGCCTCTGTCGCCAAGATCGCCAAAGTCAAGGAACTTTTCATCTCTGTCGAAGACGCCGTCACCTCCAACACCTGAGCAGAGGTCAAAGAAACCTCCAAACGTTCCAATTCTGCCGAAATCTGACGAGCCACGCACAACTCGACGGGATCCACGAACAAAGCACGAAAAGTCCCTTTGCACCGAGTAGGAGCCAGCAGCTCAACTTTCTGCATAACACACAACAAGATGAAAGCACAGCTCGAAAACTAGCCTTTATCTACCAACCTTTATGCCGAAGAAGTCAAGACAACCAAAATCCAAGATTGGACCAGTGAGCACTATCCTGCCTTCAAACTCCGGCGCTCTAACGGCGTCCGAGTCACACGCCTCCGTACAGTGTAGGCGGCCATCTTTGACGATACACCTGCCAGATGACGCATCTGGGTGCACCACCAGCAACACCAACAACAAGGACACCGCAAAACTCACCATGTTTGAATGTAAACTGAAAAAATTCAAAAAGATGCACTTGGATCAGATCTGATCCGATTTTGTTAAGGAGTCTAAGGGAAAATACCTTTTCGTTGAGAACTTGCGAACCGAACGGTGAAATCGGACGAAACTTGCAGGAGACCTTCCTTACATGACCTAGAAACAAACGAACCATTTTCTTTTTTGATTTTGGTCTTTGTTTCGCGCAAAAATTGATTGTTTCGGCGTAGCTCAAACCGAAATTCGCGAACAAAAAAGTGCAAAATTCACTCTTTTACGGACCAAAAACCGCCCAAAAACAATGGGAATGTGTTTCAAGAACACTTAAGAACAAGATCAAGCGATAAAATATGCGGAATAAGCAAATTTTAAACTTAACAGTTTTTAATTAAAGGCTTAAGGGGGTCAGGAGCACATACCTGAAAGGGTGTGTAAGGTGAACTGAGGAATCAGGCATTGGCATGCCAGACCTCTGCAGCTTCCTGGTGAACTTGAAGGAGTTGAGGGGAGGCAGATATGGTTATTATTACCATTCTTATTGCCCCCCGTGAGAACGTTTTCCTGTGTAATGTCTTTCAGCATGGCTGAGACGTGATCAGGGGAGGTGTGGGAATTGAACAAAAATTTCGATCCTTTTTCCTGCTGACTGAAACACTTTTGACAACTTGTGTACGCAGGAGCTTTTTCTCGTTTACCAGGGGAGATTTGTAGTCATATTAACGACCACAACACCCTTCACTTTACGCACGACCCTTTTAAGCTAATGTATTTCCGCTACGCTTGGCTGCGCCTAGTGGGCTAGCAATTATATTTCACAATCCCGTTGTTGATGGAATACTTTCCCAACCACGCTCACGCTTCCTTCCTTTGAAACAAACAAAGCATGATGTCCCCAATCCGAATCGGTTTCTATGCGCGTTCCTCAACCTCGGCCGGCCGAAGCTATATATACAGGTGCATTTTATGTTGCATTAAGTTTACCGCACCAGACTCTGTCCGAACGCTGAATCTACGCCGCTTCGCTCTCAGTAGAAATATTGTATCAACTGTGTGAAGATAAATAAATAAACATTTGAAATACTCTCACGGAGTAACTTTTGCGTTTCCTTTGAAAGTCGCGGAAAACGAATTAAATCTCCGATCCTCTTTTCCACTAATTATTCAAAAGTAATTCTCAACGACTGATCATCGTTGATCACCAACTTTCGTAAAATAGTTTTTGGATAACAAAATGCAAGCCAGTTATGAATAATCTGTTGAACCTCATTGAAAAACCATTGATCATTACACNAGAATTTTAAACCGGTATGCGGTTTCTGTGCAACCTGCAAATCATATTTGTATGGTCAAAATCGACAATTTCTAATTATTTCCAAATTTCTCAGAAACTGTTCATAAATCGGAATAAAGTCTTATCATGGCGGCGCATTCAAATTGACCGCAGACCAGCTGCTGCTATTTGTCAATTATGACTTGATTTACAGTTTTGAAAATGAAATAAAAATCGCAGGAAATAACTCGCGAAGAGCTTCCTGATGGTCAAAATTGAAAAATCAAAAATTATGCAACAGGGACTCATTTGAAAATATTGAAATATTATGTCACAACATGACAACAAAGCTGACAAAAATTAAAATCTTGATTTTTTTGAAATCTCCGATTTGAAGTTTAAATGGCGAACATTCTTCAACATGTAGGGGTACAATTCAAATTTCATGCGCACTCCAAATGCTTCTTAGCTGGAAATGCAGGTTGTTCTTTGGGTCAAATGCGTATACTTCGTCCTGTTCGATTTATTTTTATTTTTTTGCGAACATAAACCTTCAGATTTTTCGACATATTCCTGTATACTATTCTATTATCTTACGAATAATTCATCACCCTCTCATACACCATGATAACACGTTATTTTGTTAACGTTCTCAAGCCAGGAAACATAGAATTGAGACACTACAGATGCAAGTAACTCACTCGCAAGAAAATCAGATATCCAATGTAACAAGGCATCAGGAATTGAAATATTGACCGGAAGGAAGTACTGAATATTTTTCTGATGCACGGCATTCCCAATGCAGACAAGGATAGATCGGACATCCTTGATGTATTTTTTCCCGATTTTATTTCATTTTTTCTTGCTTTTTCACTTCCATGCTTGACTGAAAATTGGGCGACGACACTTTCTGCTACACATATATAGGGACGCTCGTGGGGATGTAAAAATGGTGTCGTGCCAGCAACATTGGCTGTCGACTCCCCGAAACCCCACGGGTATACAGTACACAATATGAGGAGAAATGTGAGCGGGTGTCACTCGAAATCACGCAATGTCAAAAGATCTTTTGTTCAACACTTGGCCAAACACTCTGACGAAAATGCAAAGAAAACCCCGGATATGAAGCGGGTTCAAAAAGCGGACATGCGATCATATTTGAGATTCCTTTGCTCTGGAATAAAGACGTGGAACAGTTTTATATATCTTTCGGTCCTGACGACAAGCTGATATTATCTTCTTCATTTTTTGTTATATATGATGAAAAATCGCACGGATTATTGTGTTACTATATACTTACAGCTGTGTATATATTTTCAATCGCGTGGATTGGATGCATATTAAAAGCCGGTCCTGAGCCTCGGAAAAGTCTGTCGGGAGCAACCAACTCAGTCCGCTTGGGACTTCCCATAAAAATGAGTCGGACTTTGTCGGGCGCCACGAAAAGCTTGGATAGCTATCAACAATTCCTGAAGGCGAATTTCCCAGCGAATTCCTGGAGGGCAAAAAGGCTTTCTTATTCTGCTACACACCGGGCTGTTCATAGCTTTTAGCACTATTTTCTCAGCAAAGAACCTCGCCAGCTTCACACACAAAGGCCCCCTTTCCGCGTAAATAACATGAAATAAACACGCATATTTATTGTTGAGGATTTTATGTAAATAAATAATTTGTCATCTGATGACAGAGTGTGTGTATGAAAGCGACGTCAATCATTTCGATTCGATCCGACTGAATCGAAGAAGAGTTTTATATTTGCTTGAGGCATTTTCGCATGCCCAAGAATACTATCTAAAATTTCAGCCTTACTATATACATAGCTTGCATTGATGGATGAAGTGTTTTTGAAGTTACTCAATATAGTCGAGACAACATAGACGTTTACGCAAAAAGACGCACTTGCATAAGCCCAAAAAGCTTCACCATCTTTGTATTAAAAAAAATCGAGGTACATTATCGTACTCCTTTGAAACGAAAAAAAAACCAGACCACACACGTAGATGACATCCGAGATAAATGTGAAACATTTCCCCAGTCCCTGTTTCTGAAAGTTATATCCCTTTTTTCTACCACAAATGTTCAAAAATCAGGTCAGCAAAAAATAGTAAAACTCGTCAAACTTAATTTTCAGACTGATAATTCGAGAAATCAGGATCCAGAGAAAGATCTCAAACTTTCTGTAAGATTCAAGAAGGAAAGGGTTGAGTATTTTATTATAAGTTAATTCGTGCGATACGGCAAGTTAACTGGGTTGTTTCATGCTTCAGTCCAAACCTCTTGGTTATTTAGGTGGAACGGTTTTCATTACAAATAAATTAATTCCTACAACAAAATGAAGACGAATTCTTAATTGTGCCAAATATTTTCCTCCAGCTTTCCTTGGGGAATAACGATTTAAAGGAATTCCCAATGGATCATTCACATGAATTTTTGTTTGAAAAAAAATATCGGAATAAGGGATATGCTGAACAATCCCCATAATTTTAGAACAGAATTCCCAACTTTGGAAGAGCAGCAGGAATATAAACGAGCCCTTGTGAAAGCATGCTTTAATCTTTGAAGTTTAAGTTAGATTCTCCGATTTCTTCCTGCCGGAATAAGCCTTCCAAATTCGTCGTCATATTTTCATCACGTTACCCATAAGTTGAATTGCCTTTCCATGAAATCAAAATTCAAAACGTGCCTTATTCCCGGAAATAATCGCTGAAAACATTTCACGCTATATTCCAAGACGCAATTCGTAGCGGAAATGAATTCTTCGCCTCCTTTGCCACTATCCNGACAAAAATTAAAATCTTGATTTTTTTGAAATCTCCGATTTGAAGTTTAAATGGCGAACATTCTTCAACATGTAGGGGTACAATTCAAATTTCATGCGCACTCCAAATGCTTCTTAGCTGGAAATGCAGGTTGTTCTTTGGGTCAAATGCGTATACTTCGTCCTGTTCGATTTATTTTTATTTTTTTGCGAACATAAACCTTCAGATTTTTCGACATATTCCTGTATACTATTCTATTATCTTACGAATAATTCATCACCCTCTCATACACCATGATAACACGTTATTTTGTTAACGTTCTCAAGCCAGGAAACATAGAATTGAGACACTACAGATGCAAGTAACTCACTCGCAAGAAAATCAGATATCCAATGTAACAAGGCATCAGGAATTGAAATATTGACCGGAAGGAAGTACTGAATATTTTTCTGATGCACGGCATTCCCAATGCAGACAAGGATAGATCGGACATCCTTGATGTATTTTTTCCCGATTTTATTTCATTTTTTCTTGCTTTTTCACTTCCATGCTTGACTGAAAATTGGGCGACGACACTTTCTGCTACACATATATAGGGACGCTCGTGGGGATGTAAAAATGGTGTCGTGCCAGCAACATTGGCTGTCGACTCCCCGAAACCCCACGGGTATACAGTACACAATATGAGGAGAAATGTGAGCGGGTGTCACTCGAAATCACGCAATGTCAAAAGATCTTTTGTTCAACACTTGGCCAAACACTCTGACGAAAATGCAAAGAAAACCCCGGATATGAAGCGGGTTCAAAAAGCGGACATGCGATCATATTTGAGATTCCTTTGCTCTGGAATAAAGACGTGGAACAGTTTTATATATCTTTCGGTCCTGACGACAAGCTGATATTATCTTCTTCATTTTTTGTTATATATGATGAAAAATCGCACGGATTATTGTGTTACTATATACTTACAGCTGTGTATATATTTTCAATCGCGTGGATTGCTACGTATAATTTTCGGCCAGGACTCGGAGCCTTTTCAGACAGCCCTCGTTGGTTGAGTCAGGCGAACCCTGAAGGGTATTTTTACTCAGCCTGAAACAGCCCGCGGTGCTTTTCGAACCTATCGATTCAACAATTCCTGAAGGCGAATTTCCCAGCGAATTCCTGGAGGGCAAAAAGGCTTTCTTATTCTGCTACACACAGGGCTGTTCATAGCTTTTAGCACTATTTTCTCAGCAAAGAACCTCGCCAGCTTCACACACAAAGGCCCCCTTTCCGCGTGAATAACATGAAATAAACACACATATTTATTGTTGAGGATTTTATGTAAATAAATAACTTGTCATCTGATGACAGAGTGTGTGTATGAAAGCGACGTCAATCATTTCGATTCGATCCGACTGAATCGAAGAAGAGTTTTATATTTGCTTGAGGCATTTTCGCATGCCCAAGAATACTATCTAAAATTTCAGCCTTACTATATACATAGCTTGCATTGATGGATGAAGTGTTTTTGAAGTTACTCAATATAGTCGAGACAACATAGACGTTTACGCAAAAAGACGCACTTGCATAAGCCCAAAAAGCTTCACCATCTTTGTATTAAAAAAAATCGAGGTACATTATCGTACTCCTTTGAAACGAAAAAAAAACCAGACCACACACGTAGATGACATCCGAGATAAATGTGAAACATTTCCCCAGTCCCTGTTTCTGAAAGTTATATCCCTTTTTTCTACCACAAATGTTCAAAAATCAGGTCAGCAAAAAATAGTAAAACTCGTCAAACTTAATTTTCAGACTGATAATTCGAGAAATCAGGATCCAGAGAAAGATCTCAAACTTTCTGTAAGATTCAAGAAGGAAAGGGTACTCATAAAATAATATTCAATTAAGCACGCTATGCCGTTCAATTGACCCAACAAAGTACGAAGTCAGGTTTGGAGAACCAATAAATCCACCTTGCCAAAAGTAATGTTTATTTAATTAAGGATGTTGCAAATGAAGACGAATTCTTAATTGTGCCAAATATTTTCCTCCAGCTTTCCTTGGGGAATAACGATTTAAAGGAATTCCCAATGGATCATTCACATGAATTTTTGTTTGAAAAAAAAAGATCGGAATAAGGGATATGCTGAACAATCACCGTAATTTTAGAACAGAATTCACAACTTTGGAAGAGCAGCAGGAATATTAACGAGTCCTTGTGAAAGCATGCTTTTATCTTTGAAGTTCAAGTTAGATTCTCCGATTTCTTCCTGCAGCATTAAGCCTTCCAAATTCGCCAAGTCATATTTTCATCACGTTACCCATAAGTTGAATTTCCTTTCCATGAAATCAAAATTCAAAACGTGCCTTATTCCCGGAAATAATCGCTGAAAACATTTCACGCTATATTCCAAGACGCAATTCGTAGCGGAAATGAATTCTTCGCCTCCTTTGCCACTATCCTGCTGCTACGGGGGTCTCGTCATCGACTACTTCCGGGAGGAAGTGGTAATTGCGTCGTGCAAGATAGGCAGGAAGTGCGAAAGACTCTTTCCTTAAATTGAAAGCTTCAGGTGCTGCATCCCCCGTCTGGTTCTGTTCTCAGGGCATCGGCTGAAACTGAGTTTTGCCCCAGTGACACAGCACTTCCGGGATGGGGCCGCCGCCATTGTTGTGAGTCTGGGTATATATACGGGTGAACGCGTGTAATGTTTTGCTACTCAATTAAAATGTTAGCCCCTTCGAATGGGGGTTTGGAGATTGCTTCGGGGCTCTTTCGGAATGAGGGCAAGGTATTTGTGTGCCTTTGAGCAGTGAAACCGGCCATGATGAAATTTAATTCCGAAAAACGCTGCAGGTGATCATTCTCATCACCTCGTAATTCTGCAATGGCAGTCAGGAATATAATCCAGGTTTACGCTCTTGAAGTAATTGACTGGATGGAATAGAAACTTTGTCTGAAAAATCGTTGGTGTTTCTCAGAAGGATCTACAATGCAAATCATGTCTGGTGTGAATATTTCACAATATATCCTGCTGAACGGGGTTTGGTTATGGAAATCTTGATTGAACCTTGTGAACACTGAAAAGTGGCAAATAAAGTGTTCTGTTCATTCATTCATTCCTGCTGATCCAATCATTCATACCTCAAAAATCAACCCAGCCTGAGCAAAGGGTTTTTGATGCTTGGACATCCAGTGAACATTGCCATTTATGAAAGCAGACAATTGAAGACAGATGATCTGCTATAGCTAAATAATCTACCTTGTGATTTTTGTTTTGTTTCATTTTTTTTTAAAACACTCTAGCCCTTCTTTGGTGGAGCCAAGAAATATTTTCAAAATTTGGTTACATGCAGCATCAGAAATATATTTAAAAAAAAGGTTGGTCAGGTCAGGAGCCAAATTCAGAAAAAAAATCCCAATTTTTAAAATCTTTCCACAGAAAAATTTTGCTAACAAGAAAAAATTTCCTGCTAGGCGATATCCTTCCATTATTTCTGCTTTAGGGTTAGTATTGCAGGGGTTCAAATAACAATAGCTCCAACTTTCCCAGATTTTTCCCAACTTCAGCCATTGAGCCATAGGCTGCCTTTTGGTGACTTTTTGTCAAACAAAAATGCACAAGCCTGCAAAAATATCCCAGCTCTGCAGTGCAATGTCAATCAACCCACTACTGTCCAAGGGCTATATAAACCTAATCATGAACAGTTTGGCAAATAAAGTGTTCTGTTCATTCATTCATTCCTGCTGATCCAATCATTCATACCTCAAAAATCAACCCAGCCTGAGCAAAGGGTTTTTGATGCTTGGACATCCAGTGAACATTGCCATTTATGAAGCAAACAATTGAAGACAGATGATCTGCTATAGCTAAATAATCTACCTTGTGATTTTTGTTTTGTTTCATTTTTTTTGTAAAACACTTTAGCCCTTCTTTGGTGGAGCCAAGAAATATTTTCAAAATTTGATTACATGCAGCATCAGAAATATATTCAAAAAAAAGGTTGGTCAGGTCAGGAGAGCCAAATTCAGAAAAAAAATCCCAATTTTTAAAATCTTTCCACAGAAAAATTTTGCTAACAAGAAAAAATTTCCTGCTAGGCGATATCCTTCCATTATTTCTGCTTTAGGGTTAGTATTGCAGTGGTTCAAATAACAATAGCTCCAACTTTCCCAGATTTTTCCCAACTTCAGCCATTGAGCCATGGGCTGCCTTTTGGTGACTTTTTGTCAAACAAAAATGCACAAGCCTGCAAAAATATCCCAGCTCTGCAGTGCAATGTCAATCAACCCACTACTGTCCAAGGGCTATATAAACCTAATCATGAACAGTTTTCAATAAATTATCACAGCAAAACCTAATCATGAACAGTTTTCAATAAATTATCACAGCAAAGTCCATTACTATGGTATGCATCTTCTGACATTCCCTTCATGTCAAATCTCTCTTTTACTTTGGAATGAAGGGATTTATTCATTTCTTTCTTGACCAGGCTACGAAAAAATATACATGACGCTATGAATGTATGGGAGAAAGCTGAAATAACGTCCAATAGTTTGAATACTGTATATAAATGTGATTGAAGTTAGTTCACCGATTCGGTCGTTCTTCCATTTAATTTGTAGGACTTGAAAAATGACATACTTCCCCGATGAAAAACAATGTCATCAAAACTTAGGTAAAGAAACGTCCATCCCCAAAAGTTTTTCAAGTCACAAACTTTTGTTATCGATATTTTCTTCAAAACCAATTCCCAGTACTGTAATAAGTTGGCTGTTTGAGAAGGGAAATAACACATGCATCCATTCAAAACCAGCTGCATTGGAATGAAAGTTTGCTAGCGTGCTTCATGAACAGTAACGTGACGAGCCCCATGGAAATGAGCTCATTTCCTTTGTTCAGTATTCATCAAGGGTTATTCCAGGGTTGCCAAGAAGCAGGCATATACATGCACATTAGGAGAATAACTTTGTGTTTGCGCATTTTTTCTATTTCATAAATAAATGATTCATAGCATGTGAAAAAGTGGAATTCTAAGTAGGTATGACTCATCGGTGTCGTGAATCATGGATCGCATGTGCGCAGACTGAGCAAATTACCTCACGTTGAATAAATGCAGGATCAATGACTGAACAAAACGCAGGCGGTGAAAGCAATACTTCCACTTCATGTAAGCAACTTCTTTGTTTTCTTTTTGTGGTACAAACTATAAATGAAGTAACGTCTTTCATTGTATTAACCCCTCACAATCAATATCCAAATGCAATCAGAACCAAACTAATCCCATTATTGACATGAAAATAGGGCTTTGATTTAAAATGGCGCATGAAAAATTTTAAAAGTACTGTACCGGATTTTTTGGATTATCAAAAAGATTGGGGACTGAAGACAGGATACTTGTGACGTTTGAATTTTATGAATTGTTTGGCATGGCATTCATATTTCAACATGGAATTGCATGCTTTTTTCATTTTCATCAGTTAGAATGAGAATTTAAGAAACGTATTCTTGTGTGTTGCTTCAATAACTAATGATTTATATTTAGCCAATATAGTTCAAGTATCATTTTATCACAGTTGAACCATGCATGTTTTTCTTCTTCTTGATAATGAAAGAAAACATATGGTTAGATACTGTTGGGCCACTATGCCACTGCATGGCCAAAGCAGCAGGATATATGTATTGTAGTGCCTGGTACAGACTTGTGATGTCACAAGTGCAAATGTTTCAACTGGTTTGCCTCCTTTGCAACACCAGTAGGGCTGGATGAAATCACATTCTGGCCTGATGCTGGGCAAAAACTGGGTCTAATATTTCCTTGTAAAAGGAAATGTGAATTTTTAATCAAACAATTAAAAAGTATAATTTGCAGAGAACAAAGGATATCTGAGGCTAGAATATAACTAAACATAGATTATGTCAAATTCCTTCACAATGAATCTCATAACAATACATTTTTCTTATCAATTTTTGCATGGTCCTGGCAGTTTCTCCATGGGCACCATGTTATAGAAATCTCATTTTTATAAACTCATTTTAGACTCTCATCTCATTATGATAAAACTCTGGGCCTGATTTTGTGCATAGGCTGTATAGCAATTATTCCATAAATGATAGAAGGAATGAAAAAAAAAATTAAAGGTCCAAATTATTGACAGACTAAAGATTTTTGTTGAGAAGGCTAGGTGTTCAAAAAATGCACAACATGGAATACATCTTGGAAATTCTTTGACTACATTTTAAATTGTATTCCTTTCTTTCAAGTAAACAGTATATACACTTCTAGAAGATATGCTCCTCTATTTGAATGAACAGACAGGTATGAGCAAATAAGTTGGCTCAAAGGAAGAAAAGAATTTATACTAGTACAAAGGCAGGTTTAATGAACTGCAATAGCTATTTCTTTTGTAAACATACATATTGAAACTGTGGATTTTCTTATATTGAAAACTGGCAAGATTGAGACTTATTTTCCAAACACAAGATAAACAGGCATATGTCCAAAATAATGAACTCAATTTGCCAAGCTCCTGCTTGTGGAAGTCATTGTAGAAAATATGGCTTGGCCAAGATTGCCTTCGTCCAGCCAGAGTGTTCAAAAAAGCATATCCTTTTCAAAAAAGGGACACTTGCATTCATGGAACCCAAAGCAACAATGTTCAAGTGGTGGGTGTTTGTCCAAGGAGGCACAACAGGAAATGGGTTGATTAAAAATTTTTCTTTTACATCATAAGTGTTGATAAATTACTGATGTTTCAAAAATGAAAAATCACAATTTTCTAAACACCAAGAAATCACTTCTGATGATTTTTGAGGCCAAAAAAGGCTTACTGAGTGGGGACAGGAGTGACAATTTTATCCTGCTGCCAGGGGCATGGATTGAATTGAAACCTTTGATTTGATTTTCTCCTCCCATGATTTGTTGGCACCATGTGTTCCTGTTTCTGGCCATTGGCCTTGATTTAACTTCAATGCAGGAATGATTGTTTGGTCTCAACCAATTTTTATGTCCTTGATCTGGTTTACTCTTCACTGCTTTTCATTTCAAGCATGCTAGAATTGATTGATGCCTGCTTTTTGAAATCATAAATACTTTTGTCTCTCTTCTGTTTTTGCAGGGTTTTCATAATTTTTGAAAAGTTTGTATTCCCCAGCTGGGTAATTTTCATTCCAAACCTCTTCAGCTCCAAACCTCTTCAGCTCCAAACCTCTTCAGCTCCAAACCTCTTCAGTTCCAAACCTCTTCAGCTCCAAACCTCTTCAGCTCCAAACCTCTTCAGTTCCAAACCTCCTCTTCAGCTCCAAACCTCTTCAGCTCCAAACCTTTTCACCTCCAAACCTCTTCAGCTCCAAACCTCTTCAGCTCCAGACCTCTTCAGCTCCAAACCTCTTCAGCTCCAACCCTATTCAGCTCCAACCCTATTCAGCTCCAAACCTCTTCAGCTCCAACCCTCTTCAGCTCCAAACCTCTTCAGCTTCAAACCTCTTCAGCCTCGAACCTCTTCATGATTTTTGATCATTTTTCATAATTTCAGGGTTTCTTTAATTTTCAAAAAGTTTGAATTCCCTACCTGGGGAATTTTTCATCAGAAATTCCCCTGCTTAACCCTTGGACAGCTAAGTAGGACTATTTTCGCAAAATTTTGTACCACCTCAGAGAGGTAAAGAAAAAAATGAGGACAGGGAGCCAAGGGCAAAGTCGGGAATAATCCTGGCATTTTTTTCCCTCCCAGCAGAAAAATTTTGTCAGCAAAAAAAAACTCTCAGCTAGGCTACCGGCTTTTTTCGGATTAATCCCGACTTTGCCTCAGCCCACCTGGAAGGGTTTTGGTGACCTTCCCAAGACTGAAAATGTGGGAGGATGCAAAAATAATCCGACTCCGTCCCGCTATGGGAAAGAACCCTCCGCCATCCAAGGGTTAAGGAATTCTGCATGGGCCTATTTTCCTGGTGGGCGTAATGCTGCAGCATCAATAGCACCCAGCTCAATCCTGCCCTGCACACCAGAAGCAAGGAGGAAGGAGAGATTAGAACTCTAAGCTCATGCATTGGTTGCAAGAGAAATAACCATTCAGGCAAGATATCTTGCAAAGGAATGATCTCTTATTAGGAGCTCTTTTTGTTGTGCTTATTCTCATGTGAGGTGAAATGTTTGATTTATGCATTCAGTTCTGTGACCTTGTGTGATGCTGATTGGACCAGGAATGAAATAGGCAATGCACTAGGGATTCTTAGGCCAAACTTTTTCTAAACTGAGAGTTGACAGTTTGGGCATGGCTCCTGCTCTGAGGCCCAAATTATCCGAACACCTTGGCTGATCTAATCATTCTAATTTGAACTTTAACCCGTCATCAGTTCTGTCCTCTGAGAAATACATTTTATGGTCATGTACATTGTTCTGTTTATGAGAGCTAATGATGTGCATCAGGCCTGCTTTATTTCAAGATTCTAAATTTGTTTGATTTGAATGTGTGTTGTGAAATGTTAACCCGTAGTTTTCATTTAAATATTTTGTAGCATCTGATTGCTGAATGTTACATCAGCCACTCAGCAAAACATTTATTATCAATAATTACATTTATCAGGTTGCAGGATGCAACCTGATTAACAGGATGCATATAGATGCCTTTGCTCTCATTCTTTGATTGTGTCTGGACAAGAATAGGAAGCATAGTAGAAAGACAAAGCCCTCAATAGCAAAGTAACTGATGTAACAAGATAGCTGAATCTTTTACTAATTCGAATATTTGCACCAAGGCAATTTTGCTGAAAGTTGCATGTTCATTGGAAATTGTGGACCACAAGTATAACAGTCAACATCAAGCACACGTTCAAGTAATTTTCAGAGCATTCAAATGTCAAAGAAGAATCACATTTAAAGCTATGATTATTCTACGATGAAGCCCAAAAATAAATAAATATTTGCCACATTTCTTTCCAAATTAATAATATGAATAAAATCGGCCACAGTTTGACCAGGAACAACAAATGTCCGCCTCACTAACTTTTCCTCTCTTAAAAGAAATCCACATATGTTTGCTGAATAAATATTCCTTTTACATAAAATGGGGTTTGCAGATATAAGTTGTACCGTGCTTCCACCGGCATGAAATTTCGAAATTTACTCGGATATGACAACTTTCTTCCCTCCATAATGATCGACCGTAAAATGCTGCATTCGCTGCTCACGGGAAATACATTTCTTCTTATGCTTTTTTAGATTAAGAAACTGTTTCTTTTCACCAAAGATTGATACCGCTACATGCGGCTTTTTAAAAACTTGCAATATTCTATGATAGAGTACCTGTGAATTCCGCAATTAACGCATTCAACTCAATTGTTCCGGTTTGGCCTTCATTACCTGGAAATCCCGCTAAAATAATAACATGAATCTTCCAATAAAAATGCCGAATCGCATCAGGAGTTCTGAAAAATCCACAAACGAAATATTTTAATGTAATAAAGATAATTCATTTTCAAACCTGTTTCTCACAGAGAGGCTGACTGCTATTTTCAATTGCATTCAACATTGTTTCTGAGAGATTAATAATAAATACTTTGAAAACGAATTTGTCAGCATAGATTCAGGAATATTCCCGGGAAAAAATCTTTGAGGTCGAGGGAAGTCTGCAGGTCATCTTTTCGATAAGGAAAACAACTCAAACATAAAAAACCTCATGAATACATGGGAAAACATAATAATGCCACTAAATAAACTACATTCCATCAAGTCCATAAATCGTGCTTGCAATCGCATTCAGAAACCGAGAAAACCTAAGTACAGTACTGAGAAAATAAAACCTCTTCCTATGATCTACTTTTGAAAAAGAAAAAATCTCCATATATTCCATCATGTTACCTAGCAAACAGTGAGGCCGATTATATAAGCGCATTTGACAGAACAAGATC
>CAJPEX010004637.1:0-16154 GCA_905338405.1 Notodromas monacha | reverse complement strand
AGTGCTTGCAGACCATAACATTCAAGGATTTATGGATAAAAAATTAAACTCTGAAGAGTATGTTTGGAAGAAGGAAAAATGCTGCTTTTTTCAAGAAAAAGTACAGAGTGGAAGAATTTGAAGAAAAAGTAGAAGGAAAGCCTTGGTCAGGAAATATTAAAGAATTGGCAGTTTAACGGGGTAAAAAACAAAGGCAGGTGGTGTTTTGTGGCCAGCAAATTGTTGGCGGATGGCGGATGGCGGCCTATCGAGGGTGCCCCATCCTTTCAACATTGGGGAGATTTGTTTGGGGTAAAATTTTGGCGGGAGGTGAGGGTGGCGGTTTATTGGGGGGCAGTTTAACGAGGTTCAACTGTATTATTATCAGATCTTCACTAAATGATGGAGTAAGATATATAAAGTTCTCCAGACGTCTCTTGAGTCTTTATACTCATGAATATTTACCATCATAAGGTATCCTTAATTTAGATCTGACAACTTCATCAGCAACGAGGAGGTTACTATTCCTTATTGCCAGGTTATACAAATGAAGACTCCTCAAGATTCTTATGGAAGAATCAAGTGTTTATTTCCATATTTCACAAGAATGGGCAAACAGCGTATACCAACACATATGAACAATGTCCAGAGAGCAATGGACGCACATACAACAGAGAACAGATGCCTACTTTATAGACTTCGCAATATGGAATCGGGCAATGTTGGTCAGACCCGGAATCCTGGATCTGACCTGGTTTCACACCAAGTTGCGTAACTCAGTGGCAAGTGACTTGGCGTGGCTTTATACGTCATTGGGAACATGAAAGTATGATATGTGCAGCTGCTTTGTGTGTTGTCTGCTAACACAAGAAGGATTGTGAGAAACTATTTGATGACAATATCATTGATGTATTGTTTTATAATGGTGAAGTATATACGTGCATTCGCTGTATTAGGTGAGCTTGAAAGAATACAGAAGCTGCTGTTCTTGACTGATTTTCAGAGACAATTACAGTCTAAAATTAAGTTCTTTTCCCCAAAGTCTTCTGAATTTTTCAGTGTAATTAAAATGCAACAATATTTGTTCTGTCTCTTCGGTTTATAAAATTTGTGAAATATTTTTGCAATCTCTTCATTTTTTCAATCTCTTCCCCGAAAACTAAAATTTACTTATCTGTGTATTGAACTAAATCCGAATGGATTGGACCATGAATTCCAGAGAAATTTCAACCGGATGGTAAATTGAGTGTCCCTTCGAGAGGTGCAGGGGCTTTTGATCAGTGCGTGTGTATGTATATACAGTAAATATAATGTATATATGATGTGTGGAATAAGACGAACCCATGGGTTCGGATGCTGTGCTGTATAGCAGAGAAGAGAACCAGCAGCAGGGGGGTTCGTTACCCTCGGGGTGGGGTTGTTGCTGCTGGCGTATACGCGGGTGACGCCGCACACCAATTAATACAGTGCGTCCATGCTGCAAGCATATCCCGGCGTGTATGTCTCATTACTTGCTTCTGCTTGGGCCGTTTTCCTTTCTTCTTTTCCTTTTCATTTTTCTGTTGTTGTTGAACAAAGCATTCCACGCTCTCTTTCTTCACTTTTTTTTTTCAATCTGACTTTTCCACGAACAGCGAATGAACTTTTTTCATGCTAGGGCGAGAAATGGCGATTGATATTCGGTTTTGATCTTTTTCTTCACACTGAAAAGATGTTTTCATGTTTATAGTTGGGATATTCCTCAAGTACAGTAAGGACACCTCGACATGCAGACAATTCGACATAGGGACACTTACCGTATTTTCCCATAAAAAATTAAGAAAAAAGGCCCAACATGAGGACACTGACTCAACATAGGGACATTTTGTGATAAAATTGCAAATACATTTCAGGCCAAATTACATGAAACAGATCTTTTCAACCCTAAAATTGATGTAGTCAGCATCCGAACCCATGGGTTCGTCTTATTCCACACATCATATATACAGTATATGTACCGTATATACATACACACGCACTGATCAAAAGCCCCTGCACCTCTCGAAGGGACACTCAATTTACCATCCATTTAGCTAATTTTAAAGAATTACCTCCAGCATAGAAGGACTTCCTTCTCTCTTTTTCAATTGAATGCTATTTTTGCATTCAAAATTTCTATGTACTGTACAGAGGTATCAGTATTCAATTCCCCAAATGTCCATATTGTGTTGAAATATATTGATTAAACTCACTTTAAATTGGGAGACAATTTTTATTTTTATGGAATTATAGTGAGTATTTTGTCCATAAAACACCAATTAAAATTATTTAATGTAAGTCTAAGGGAAAATATGAGACTTGACTTAGGGACATTTTGACTTTGGGACACTCCTGATGCACCAATTATGTCTGCATCTTGGGGTCTCACTGTATTAAAAGTAGGGGTGTCAACTTAATTTGATACAGGAAGTTTTTTGAAGCACGTGAAAAATATTTGTGTGCGTCGTTGTACTTTATTCCCAATAACCTATTCTCGTTTCGTTGGTGTGATGTTAAAATAAATCACGATTAGAGATAAATATTGATTTCATCCAAATTTTCAAGGCTTTATCCCAATCGTCTTTTCAACTCTGCGAGCCATGAAGCTCATGTGAACCGTGTGATTATTATTTACACTTTGAAGCGCGAATGCAGACTGGAACTGGAGGTCTGAAAAAATACATACATGTTTGCCTCATACCAAGAAAAAATAAAATGACCCCGATTCAGCAGATTTTCTGTTCAGTTCACTGGTTGCAATCAGCCGCGAGACTCAAAAGCTCGGGGGACCGAGAAATTGAATATT
The DNA here is from genome assembly GCA_905338405.1 of Notodromas monacha. Taxonomy (NCBI): domain Eukaryota; kingdom Metazoa; phylum Arthropoda; class Ostracoda; order Podocopida; family Cyprididae; genus Notodromas; species Notodromas monacha. The sequence goes on along the minus strand of CAJPEX010004637.1, from coordinate 13,351 downwards.
CGGAAGCTCCTCCTGACATTTTTCTTGTGGGAATCAATGTGATTTGAGGGAACAGTCTCGGAGAATTACTGTTTTTCAGCACGCAAATTCAAATGACTCAGAAGTACACATTTTTGTGAGGCGTTCAAAGAAGAAAAAAAACAGACTGAAAAAATAGGTATTGGGCGTAATATTGGGTTGGACTTGAATTATTTCCTAGAACGTGTTATACTCGTATATTTCTCCTTGAGTTCAGAAAGCTTCAATTCAATTTTCAGTCAGCTAAATTCAATAACAGTGCAAACTCTGCGAAGATTTTTTCAAAAGCTAGAAGAAGAAAAGATTCATGAAGAAAAAAGAAATGATTCATGAGCTTGATTTTGAAAACAAACGTCACGAATCCCTTCAAACTATTTTTTGTGCTTTCCAATTTCTTCTTGAAAAACTAATCAGCATTTTTAAATCTTGAAAAAGTGTGTCGAAAAAAAATAATTTCAACTACAAGCTTTGTGACAAGATGCTTGAGTTAACGCAGTCTTTCAAACTAATGGACGACCCATTAACGGGAAAGCAAACGATGAGGACGGTTATTTGTACGCACTGAAATTTTCTCTCAATTTCATTTTTGAAATTCTCTTTCTATTTCATCCTTTAAATGTTTGATAAATGCTGTTGCGTAAAGTTATGGGAGAATGGCCTCTGCGGTTTCGGATACAAACCCTAAATTTCTGAAAAGCATCTGATCCTTCATCAAAAGGAGGTATGATCGTCGTCTTTAGTATATATCGCTATAGTATCGCAATGAAACATAGAGGAAATTAATGGTCCGTTTTGTCTAATTTTGCACACAGGTCGCGTTTCCTGCCACACTTGTCTCCCTTTTTCCTGGCCCACAAACCTCGTCATTTGTTCCTTCCTTGATACACGAAACTGACAGCAGACAGCGATGGAAAAAGGGTGTTTCCGACAATTGTGTTGGCTGACCATCAGATTGCCGGAACAAATATAGGCACTTGTTTATTATCGATTAATTTGTATGGCAGAATTCTTGCCTAGCTGTCATCAGGGTTCTCTGAATTTGCTGGCCTAAATCCGGCTTTAAAATTGATCCTATATTTTGGAGGGATAATTTCTAGGCTATAATAAGTGGGTTGTCCCACTGTCGCGCGTTGCTGGAATTTCGGACGTCTTTGAAAATTAAAAAAAATCAAAATTTTCCTCATGATGTTTGGAGCATTCTCTATTTTCTATATTATTTGAAGACATTTTTCAAGACACTGCATAATAGAAAGTTAACACTTTTCCGTTACAGCCAGAGTTTCCAACTCATTTGAAAACATGACGAAAATATATGTGTCATATGCTGGCAGTTTAAAAATTTTTGTCGTTTAAAAGAGTATGTTTCATGCGCGGTGAAAAGTTGAAAATTTTGGATGATCAGTTATCTTATTATTAATAAAAATATCAATAAATGGGTGGAGGGTGGCTATATGGAAATGACGATGACAAGTTACAATTTCCCGAATTTTTTCGCACTTCCCCTCCGAGGATAATTTATGTGCAGTAAAATTCCTTTTTTCTAGTGGCTTAAAGGGAGCGAGTTTTATAAATCTTTACTGAATATATTTAGCCTATATGAATTATTGCTATTTGGGAAACCGATTCTCGATTTCTACTTGATTTCATTGAATAAGGACAGTGTTGGTGAAGTTCAGAACGCTACCAAAAATTGAAATGACTTGAATATTCCTGTTGTGTCGAAGGAGCCCTTGAAGTGGGGTTTATAGACGCTCTGCGGGTCCTTTTTGGGGGGCTCCGTGTGGGACAAATTCTGAACCCCGGGATTGGAGGTTATATCAAGAGCAGAGCCGAGCTTTCCAGAAAATGTGGCCGCTACATATAGGTTTCCCTCGATCCCTTTTCCATCGGCCTGAGTTTCTGAGACAACAAGAAATCGTCGTTTCGTGTCGCTTTCCATGACCCATTTCCCCGGGTTCCTCGTCATCCTCAGCAAGCGACTCGACAGGGATTCTCTCATCCAGGGTGTCTTCCCCCATCACGAGAGTAAGGGGGTTTCCCAGGTGCTTGGATCAGGGGTTGCGCTTTTTTTTTTCTCGACGGGGAAGAGTGGGTTTTTTTTCTCTCAGAGAAGCGTGATCCACTTGAGTTTGTTGTTACAAACGCGGACGTAATTCTTTCTTCTCCTTCTTGAGCTTTATTGCGTTTGTGTATAATATAGAGTTCGAATAGGGGTTTGACGTTTGAAATTCCGTCTGGATTTGTAAGATTTTCCAATCATTTTTTGTGTGGAAGTAATGACATTTTTTTCAGATTGGGTTGTTTTTCTTGACTTCTAGAACCTTCTTGCATTCCTTTTCTGTGCGCGAAGTTTCGAAAGTAGGGGATTATATACTGATGTACCTTACGATGAAGCTCGCTTTTTTTTTTACCGCTTTAACTAACTTTGAAATGAATCGAAAGTAAAGATAGGTTGAAATAATTCAGGCCCATGATTTGCGTGAAAAAATTAGTTTTAAGCTTACTTATTGAAGCCCGAAGACAGTAAGTGTTATCAAGTACTGTAATGTACTGGATAAATTCACGAAAAGATAAAAATGGCGATTTCGCCATGCTTCAACGCATTTTCTAAAAATAATTTCTTATAATTCCTGCAAGTTTAATATACCCTAGAATAATTTTATTGTATGGAGACAGATGACGGAAGGATTGCAAAGTTTTCATGCCAGAAAATGAGCATGGATATTTCTGCATCATCTAATTAAGGTTAGTGGGATTTTAGCCACACTGCTGGGTTTCTATAATGGAAACGTCGAGCAAAATCCGGAACAGAAAAAATGAGTATTCCGTTAATTTAAATTAGTCAGCTTTCACCCCTCAAGACACGAGTTTCCTGCGAAAGTTTTGCGCTGTTATTTCAAATATTCCTCGCAGAAAACAGCATTCGTCTTAAATGATGAATTAAGAAGGACAAAAAAAATAAGATGAGCCTAATGAGGCTGACGTCAAGGGATAATAGGATGAGAAGCTCGTTTTTTGGCAGCCAAGATTTTTCCTATGTTACATGAGAGGAGGCTAATCTCAACTGCTTGTCCAGTGCAGTGTTGAGTCTATCTACGAAGGGTCTAAAAAAGTTCTCGGAATGGTAATTAAAATGGCATTTAATTGAGCTGAAAAAATTATTCTCCAGGGAAAACATATTCTTTGGCACAAGAAAAAAAGCAGTCCTGTTTGACAAATTTTTTTGATTGCTTTGCAAAATTCACCCTGGCAGAGTTTTGCTTTCCACTCAAAATATGAGGCGCAATTCCTTGAGATTTTGTTGTTTTAGCCCAGCTTTCCCCTCAGAATTCTTGAAATCAACGTGGCATTAATTCCAAGGGTTGCCTCCAGGTCTTCCAAGGTAATTCCGTCATTTTCATCAACAGCCGCCACAAGCTGGGCTAAAAAAAAAAAAACGAAAAAACTGAAGAAACGGCGCCTCATCTTTTGATTGGAGAGAAAAATTCTGCCAGGGTGAATTTTGCAAAACATTGCAAAAAATTTGTCTAACAGGACTGATTTTTTTTCTTGCACAAAGAACATGTTTTCCCTAAAGAATAATTGTTTTTCAGCTCAATTATATGCCATTTTAATTACTATTCCGAGAACTTTTGATAGAACCCTCGTACGGAAGGTTTCTCCTCCTGTCTTTTGCAATCTGATTCTTGCGATGGCCGGAGAAGCAAGATTGTGCTGGGGGATCATGACCGCGCCGTTTCTCACAGGGCAATCTGTCAATTCGATACGGGTTCTTGATGAACCACATATATATGCAGTCTATTCGGGATTGGAAATTGGACCTCGATGCGTTTTGTATGATCCCGCCGAAGCATTCCTCAAATTCAGAAGCAGCAATAGGAATTTCAAGCCACCGTTTCTTCCGCAGTTTCTCGCGTGTATTTTATTTATTTTTTGCAGTGAAACCTGTCAATTTGGAACGGGTTTTTGGTGAACCAAATGCAGTCTATTCGGGATTGGAAATTGGCCCTCGAGGTGTTGCTTGAAATTTAGGTGTTGCTTGAAAGAACTTCGCTGGAATTGCGTTCGTAATTTTTAAAAGTGAAATAACCGGAAGATTAAGCTAATTTTTTCCACCACGAGAAATCAAAATGTGGACATCGAAATTCTGAGCATTTTTTTCCACCTTGACGATAAAAGAGTGATGAATTGCTGAGTTCAAGTGGCAGCTGGAAATGTAGGAATCTTGTTATCTTCAAGTATAGTATAGGCTTATGAGAAGTTGACGCAGCATTTTTTAAATAAAATAAAAAAGAATGAAATAGGAACCTGTGCATTCCGAAGCTGAGACACCAGAAACATATATAATCTTATAAACATCTTGTTGAAACAATAGATTTTCAAGATATTTGCTTGCTGTTCTCCGTTATATGCATTTTAATCATCCGAGTATAATTTTGGGTTGATGCTGAAGACGATCCCTCTTTACAACGATTCTGTTTCAAATCTTTCTTCGTAGAGTGCGTTTTTCATGGTCGCGCCAAACCTTCAGCTTTAGAACCTGCAAAAAATGTTAAACCATCGTTTCTTCCGCAAAATTCATGTTTTTTCCAGGAAAAATGAGATTAAAAATATTAAGCCTTTAATTCCGTCGTAAGTAATCCAAGCCGAACGCTTGAAAGAGAAAAAATTATTAGTAAAGGATATGGGTAAAATGTGAAAAAAATGGCCAATCTAGTAATTAAAAAACACCTGAATTACAAATTTGTTTCTTATTCTTCTCAAGATTTTTCTATAACATTATTCCACCGTAGGGAGTTATCATTTATTTCTTTTTAAAAGAACCGGTCACCATATATTTTTCTCTGAAGGAATTCTGCTTTTAGACGAAATGTATATATAGTTGATTCACTGGAATGTTTCTCGTACATTTAACGGTTAAAACATATGAACGTAAATCATGTCATCATTCTGATTCCGTTGGATGTAATTTAGGTTAGGAAAGGCTTATTCTGCGCCAAAAATCAGGTTCTAATCTTTTTCGAATGACCCCGCCGTACTTTCCATCAGCAGACGGAGTAAGTCCCAGAATACCTTTATCGACCCTCCAGCTATTTCTATATAATGTCTGGAAAGTATTGTTACAGCCCTGTGTAATAATTATAAAGGAATGAACATTTTTACATGTTTCCTTCATGCTTTTAACGATCCGAACCAAAATAACTGCCGTGAGAAGTAAACCCTGTTATCTTAGAAATACATTAACTTACAGAATACCCTTTTTGTTCTCAGAGAAGCGTGATCCACTTGAGTTTGTTGTTACAAACGCGGACGTAATTCTTTCTTCTCCTTCTTGAGCTTTATTGCGTTTGTGTATAATATAGAGTTCGAATAGGGGTTTGACGTTTGAAATGCCGTCTGGATTTGTGAGATTTTCCTATCATTTCTTTGTGGAAGTCATGACATTTTTTCTGATTGTGTTGTTTTTCTTGAATTCTAGAACCTTCTTGCACTGCTTTTCTGTGCGCGAAGTTTCGAAAGTAGGGGATTATATACTGTACCTTACCATGAAGCTCGCTTTTTTTTCACCGCTTTAACTAACTTTGAAATGAATCGAAAGTAAGAGAGGTTGAAATAATTCAGGCCCATGATTTGCGTGAACAAAGGCATTTTAAGCTTACTTGAAGCCCGAAGACAGTAAGTGTTATCAAGTACTGTACTGTATAAATTCACGAGAAGATAAAAAAAATCTTTCAACAAGTGAATTTCCGTTGCAGCGAATGAATTACTGTCGTTCTAAAATTTTGTTTTCAAAGGTCTACACACTGTACATCAGCCTGAAAAGTTTTGTGGTGACAAGTTTTTGAAATGCATTAGCGAAAACTAATTTGGGGTTTTCCGTTACTTACATTTCAATTTTCAGAATATCCTTCGATCATGGATTTTTCTCTCAATCATTTTCATGCTTTTGACGATCGAAATTCCAAATGAATGATTCCTGCGCACATCAATGCCAGAATATATTGCCGAAAAATAATAATTGATGTATAGTTTAGAAATAAATTATAATGTATTCTTTTCTGGAAACTTATTAGTAAATTTTGCTGGGACTTATAAATACTGCTATAGGAACTTTTTCAATATTCTTGATTATTTTTGTAGATGCCCAGGAGATGATAAGCTTACAAGATTAATTCGAAAAGAATTTGTCTCTGTAAGGTGATTTCGCCATGCTTCAACGCATTTTCTAAAAATAATTTCTTATAATTCCTGCAAGTTTAATGTACCGTAGCATAATTTTATTATATGGAGACTAATGGCAGAAGGATTGCAAAGTTTTCATGCCAGAAAATGAGCATGGATATTTCTGCATCATCTAATTAAGGTTAATGGGATTTTAGCCACACTGCTGGGTTTCTATAATGGAAACGTCGAGCAAAATCCGGAACAGAAAAAAGGAGTATTCCGTTAATTTAAATTAGTCAGCTTTCACCTCTCAAGACACGAGTTTCCTGCGAAAATTTTGCGCTGTTATTTCAAATATTCCTCGCAGAAAACAGCATTCGTCTTAAATGATGAATGAAGAAGGACAAAAAAATTAAGCTGAGCCTAATGAGGCTGACGTCAAGGGATAATAGGATGAGAAGCTCGTTTTTTGGCAGCCAAGATTTTTCCTATGTTACATGAGAGGAGGCTAATCTCAACTGCTTGTCCAGTGCAGTGTTGAGTCTATCTACGAAGGGTCTAAAAAAGTTCTCGGAATGGTAATTAAAATGGCATTTAATTGAGCTGAAAAAAAATTATTCTCCAGGGAAAACATATTCTTTGGCACAAGAAAAAAAGCAGTCCTGTTTGACAAATTTTTTTGATTGCTTTGCAAAATTCACCCTGGCAGAGTTTTGCTTTCCACTCAAAATATGAGGCGCAATTCCTTGAGATTTTGTTGTTTTAGCCCAGCTTTCCCCTCAGAATTCTTGAAATCAACGTGGCATTAATTCCAAGGGTTGCCTCCAGGTCTTCCAAGGTAATTCCGTCATTTTCATCAACAGCCGCCAAAAGCTGGGATAAAAAAAAAAAAAACGAAAAAACTGAAGAAACGGCGCCTCATCTTTTGATTGGAGAGAAAAATTCTGCCAGGGTGAATTTTGCAAAACATTGCAAAAAATTCGTCTAACAGGACTGATTTTTTTTCTTGCACAAAGAACATGTTTTCCCTAAAGAATAATTGTTTTTCAGCTCAATTATATGCCATTTTAATTACTATTCCGAGAACTTTTGATAGAACCCTCGTACGGAAGGTTTCTCCTCCTGTCTTTTGCAATCTGATTCTTGCGATGGCCGGAGAAGCAAGATTGTGCTGGGGGATCATGACCGCGCCGTTTCTCACAGGGCAATCTGTCAATTCGATACGGGTTCTTGATGAACCACATATATATGCAGTCTATTCGGGATTGGAAATTGGACCTCGATGCGTTTTGTATGATCCCGCCGAAGCATTCCTCAAATTCAGAAGCAGCAATAGGAATTTCAAGCCACCGTTTCTTCCGCAGTTTCTCGCGTGTATTTTATTTTTTTTGCAGTGAAACCTGTCAATTTGGAACGGGTTTTTGGTGAACCTAATGCAGTCTATTCGGGATTGGAAATTGGCCCTCGAGGTGTTGCTTGAAAGAACTTCGCTGGAATTGCGTTCGTAATTTTTAAAAGTGAAATAACCGGAAGATTAAGCTAATTTTTTCCGGCACGAGAAATCAAAATGTGGACATTGAAATTCTGAGCATTTTTTCCCACCTTGAAGATAAAAGAGTGATGAATTGCTGAGTTCAAGTGGCAGCTGGAAATGTAGGAATCTTGTTATCTTCAAGTTTAGTATATAGGCTTATGAGAAGTTGACGCAGCATTTTTTAAATAAAATAAAAAAGAATGAAATAGGAACCTGTGCATTCCGAAGCTGAGACACCAGAAACATATAATCTTATAAACATCTTGTTGAAACAATAGATTTTCGAGATATTTGCTTGTTGTTCTCCGTTATATGCATTTCAATCATCCGAGTATAATTTTGGGTTGATGTTACAGACGATCTCTCTTTACGATTCTGTTTCAGATCTTTTCTTCGTAGAGTGCGTTTTTTATGGTCGCGCCAAACCTTCAGCTTTAGAACCTGCAAAAAATGTTAAACCATCGTTTCTTCCGCAAAATTAATTTTTTTTTCCAGGAAAAATAAGGAGATTAAAAATATTGGGCATTTATTCCATCGTAAGTAATTCAAGCCGAACGCTTGAAAGATAAAAAATTCTTAGTTAAGGATTCGGGGGAAATGTGAAGAATGGCCAATCTAGTAATTTAAAAAAATACCTGCATTAAAAATGTTTTTCTCTTTCTTAAGATTTTTCTAGAACAAAATCCTCCGTACGGAGTTATCATTTATTTCTTTTAAAAAGAACAGGTCACCATGCATTCATCTCTGAAAGAATACTGCTTTTAGACGAAATATATTTTGTTGAACTATGAACTTGAATCATGTCATCATTCTGTTCCAGTTGGATATGATATTTAGGTTAGGAAATGCTTTTTATGCGCAGAAATCAGTTTCTAGTCTTTTTCGAATGACCCCGCCGTAATTTTCATCAGCAGACGGAGTAAGTCCCAGAATAACTTTATCGACCCTACAGCTATTTCTATATAATGTCTGGAAAGTAATGTTACAGCCCGGTGTAATAATTATATAGGAATATTTTTACATGTTTTCTTCATGCTTTTAACGATCCGAACCAAAATAACTGCCGTGAGAAGTAAACCCCCACACATACAGTGGTAATAAGGTGAAGATACATTTGCCGTGGGTGCTGGTTATTGCGTGCAGAAGAAATATGCTTCATTTTTGGGCTTTGGTTCATGATTACAGGTGGCAGATTTATTATAGTGATCTCTTCTATTATATACAGTGACGATATGCGTAGGATGTGGAGATTATTACGTCTGTGTTACGCACTGGTTACGTGACAGTTTGGCTCTAATCAGTGGGTATTTTTGGTCTTTTACGCTATATATTAGAAATAAAATATGGCACACCTGTCGGTTTCATGTAGGTACTGTACAGTACTTCGTAAATGGATAACGATATTTTAAATTATTCAGAATTTGAGAAACTTATTTGCTTTGAATGCTGATTTCCTATCATCTTTTAAGCATGGGTTGACAAATTGAGAACAATTGGAACGAAAAAAATAAAGAAATTTTTTTTTTTCATTTTGGGCAGACATTTTTCGGGAAATTTAGAACAGAATCCCTCAAGGAAAAATAGATGGACATCGGCTCGCAATAAATGTTGAATACACCAAGGGGCGAATAAATCGTATGCCGCAAAATTTCGCGGAAGAATTCACATGCATTTCGATATATGAAGCACATCATTCGGAATAATTAAAATAAATAAATTTAATGATTAATTTCTCGATAGTCCCCGCACGGTTTCGACTTGCATCCTTCGTTTGTATATCTTGCCCGACGCGTTCCACAATTCAATGCTCGGATCTCCGCACTTTTTCCGCGGGTTTTGTCACGTTTTTGGCGGGAAATTTTTTTCAGAAAGTTTAGAATACGATTCCCATTGTTTTTGACCGAAAAGAGAAAAAAATCTTAGAAAAATAAGAATGAACCTGCATAGTTATTGTTTTTGTTGCTCTTTGAGCTGTGAGGTTTTTGGACTGGGCTCATTCGTTTTATGTCAAACTACCGAAATAGAAAGAAGAGGCCTGGAGATATAAAGAAATTAATTTTTTAGTTGCGAAAAAAAATATGGCTGTACGACTACTTAATCAATGCGGCATCTGCTGGTTCAACCGAGTTTATATATTGAATATGAGAACTTACACTCCCGAATTGAGTTAAGTGATGTAAAAAATGGTCCTTAAAATTAAAGTCTAAAACTGTTACATCATTTTTTATTATTATTGAAGGCCATTTGAATCTACTTGAAGCGTATTGATGGCAACAGCCCCGATCGGAATGCCGTCGGTTCGAGTTTTTGTCAGCCTTTGCTTCAGATTCTCCCAGCGACGGAAAATTCCGCGCATATTTTTTTTTTGGTGGCTTGAAAGCAGATGCTGTTATGCACAGAAAAAGCAGGTTTTTAGAAATTGTTTAGAAGAAAAATGTGGCAGGACAGCGTAGTTTCTGCATCTTCGCGGAGTCGAAGATTCGTTCATGCATGAGATGGAGATTTTTTAGGAGACATCAGGGGAAATGCGTCACACCTCTGGTTCAAAAGTTGCACAGCTTCGAATACTGTGGAAAAAGAAAATGTGTTAATGCTTGTAAATCGAAGAAAAAGAAATCCGAGTCGGAAATTTCTTTTGAACAGATCAAGATAAGATCTGTTTTTGAAGAAATGCTTCATTTAAAGTTGGAGCTTAAGCTTTAAAATAAGTGAAAATTAGTGCGCAAGAAATTTTTCTCGATATCAGCTGAAAAAAGAAACAAAATTGTTTTTAACCCATCTTATGAATGAAAAATTGAAATCATATTTACCTTGTTTAAGCAAAAAAAAAATTAAAAAAATTTTTAAACTGTTACTTTAGTGAATTTCTGCTTCTAAGGTGTACCAAAAAACAAGCAGTCAAATTCGAAGACAATATTAGCTGCTATAATATCGCAAAATTGGGCTGAATCATCCTGTTGAACGAGACCATTTTACATATTTACATTAAATAAATATTGCTATAGGTCAAAAGTCAATACATAAAATAAGTACTCACGAAAAGCTGTGAAGTCCGGAAGCATTCCCGAAACCCTTCGGGACATTATGCCATGAACATGAAATGCGAACAATCCCGGACCCCAAAAAAAATTGTGTGAAACTATGATGCATTTTCAATTCATTCATCAGTGCAATCAGCAGCACGAGAAGGAGATGCTATGCCAAACTTTCAATGCAATATGAATTGGACATGATTCTTCTTGAGATATATAGAAGGAAAAAAATATTTTCTCTCAATGAGATCTAAAAAAATAAATAATCGCAACGCTGCTCGAATCGAACCCGGACCTACCGGAATCCCGAAAGAAATATAGGTATACATGAGCGTACGTTACAATTATTTAAAGAAATAGGAAAAATATGATGTGTGTTGCACCTGTAATCCATGACTGGACTCAGGAGTGGGTCAAACAAAAAAAGCGAAGAAGGGAAGAAACCACTGCCCGAAACTCGTGATATTGAGGTCAAAAAGATGGGGGAAATCGAGGTAAATTTGTGTTAAAATGAATGAATAACTTGGCCTTCCTCCTGCTCTTCAGCAATTATAAATTGATGAAGAACAGGAGGAATATATAAAATAAAATATAAATATAAATATATAAATACTGGAGTAATGTAAGAGAGTAACTGATTATTGACGAATTCGTACGACGACTCAACACCAAATATTTTCAGAGCAAGACCTTCAAAAGTATTTTGATCAAAGCAGTTCTCCTGAGGTCATGTGCACTGAAATAATGAGTATTTTTGGCATGAGAATCAAAAACATTTTCATGAGATGGAAAAATATAAAGCAGGAAATTTCTTCTTTAAAAGATTGTAATTCAACATTTCGTACAACAGCCGTTTAAAAATATTTTTTTTGCCATGGATAATTTTTTTAGATGAATGATTCAGTGCTGAAACCAAATTTCTTGTGAAGTTTTTCTTACCTCTGTGCAAAATTTGTCTCACCGAACCATTGTCCAATCTGTCTCGATGAAGTTTTCATTATCTCACTTATGCAGCGTTTCACAGCCGAAACAATAAAAAATTGACAAATTTTCAAGCCGAATTGTGTGATTGGGTCAAGCTTTCACCTGTTTTTTTTTCTTTTTACGCCTAATGAAAATTCGTTGAATAATATAGTATCGTAAAAACATCAAAATGCTGGCTATGTAAACAAACCACTTATAGTTGACCAAAATGAATGCATGAAATATAATAGGAGTTTTACTTGCCACCCGATAAATTTTTAGAGCTTAACGGATTTTTAAAAAGGCTTCCCTTAATTAACCCGCCTTCGAATGATTCACGAGCAGCCAGAAAAGCAACACTACTTCTATTATCCACAGAGTAATAATTTTCGAGACTTGGGGTTGCATAATGAATTATTTTGGATTTTTCCAATCTTGCATTATCCATAATTTTGTTAAGAAAAAAAATACGGTTCAAATCAAAATTCAAGTTAAGCACAGTAGCCTATATTTCCGAGTTCCCATCTTCAAAATAAGAAAACAATCATTCTGAAGAAATGCTCCTTCTTGGAATCAGTCCCAAGTATGAAATTTTTGCTGCGAATTATGGAATCTGGGCCATAATTCTCGAAATCAGCTGATGATGGGTTCCAGTAGGATTTTGAGTCTACGATCAAGTTGAATTTTGAGAAGGTGAGGTTGAAGGTGTGAATGATTTTGTTTTGATGCCTCATCGTGGAAACATGAATATTATCTACTGGAATCTAGGCCCAAATCCACTTCACCTACTGCGATAGGAATAATCCAATGAAATGGCGCTGTAAATTATAAAATTTTTACTAAAGAGCCGTGTTATTTGCCCGTAATTCAGGATATTGGACGTGTAATCAAACGAATCCGTTCGATTAAATTGTGACAGCCATTTGCTCAACGAAACCTGTATTGTGTTGATTCATTTTATTCTGAATTTAATCTTGGAATAACTTGAACAGAAAAAATGTTATTGATTCTGAGTCAGTTTTTTCAGGAATAAATCCTTGACAAATATAGATGTTGAGGAAAAAGGGTTAAATTTCAGTTTATTTATAGAAATGAAATGACAGAATTTGTTTGGGCTGCGACTGGGGTGAGAATTCACCCTATTTCAAAGTTGTTATACTTCAAAAATATTCAAATCACACACAAAATGGGGTTTACACGTAAATTGTTGAGTGAATTGCACAAGAGCTTGAATGGAAGTGAAGTTTTCTTGCCAATTTGGAAAACAGGAAAACTGTTCTTCAAGGGCAAAAAACAGCAACTGGATTTTAGCAATAAAATTTTAGCCTTGGAGGCTCAGAAAGAAATGTGAGAACCAAGGTCTTTCAAGATTCTCGCAGAGATGAAATGAAAGAAGATTCTACTGAGAATTTGGGTTCTCTAATTTTGTGTGACAAATTTAATACAGTACTGCCGTTTATTTTTGTGACAAGTTTCACTTCTTCAATAATGAATATCCAGCCATTCGTTCCGCGCACGTGAAACTTTAATGCAAGATTTAAAAAAATGAAACGCATAATCTCGAATAAGAAACACGGAGAACATTGCGAAAAGAAGAAGGATAAACCCTTTTGAGTTCAATGACACTTTTGAATAAGGA
>CAJPEX010004636.1:0-18050 GCA_905338405.1 Notodromas monacha | reverse complement strand
TGAACTGGGAGAGAAAGACGATGGATTTCTGTGGACGTCTGCCGGTGACGACGCGCCTCCCCGACAGAGCGGTGAGTTGATCGTGCCACGAAACAAGAGTTGCACAAGTATTGCACATTTTCTTGATGGCTATGTCACGGCTGCTTCGCAACGCCTGCATTTCTTTGTTGGATCTCTGGATTATAGATGGAAGCAACGCCTTTTTAGAGAAATAATTCAGCGTCCGTGAAAAATATAAGACGTAAATGTGAAGGTCGATCGAGAAAGGAGTGTTCGAATTACGGTCAAAGATCATTTATGCATCAGAGAACTGTGATGGATGAGTAACCGTTAAAGTACCCTGTTCGTGGTACGCGTCACCGGATTACATGCTTCGTAGTACCATACTGGGATAAGTGGATTTCTTCAGTATCTTCTGGAATATCTGACTGATATCAAGTCCTGAGCTGAATGTCGATCACTTACGGGAATTCTAATTGTGTTGGCGACGCATACACTTCCAGTAAACTTCAGTGAGAGTCGAAGCCTGTAAATTATCACCGTATGCTTCACTTGCATGCTACAGAGGTGTACCATTTATGTGAACTCAATTGAGTTTCTTTTTACGCCGCACAATTGATAATCTGGTAATGATACTAGCAGATATGGATTTTGACGCTCTTCGAGGGAGAAGCTCCGTAAAAGGCGCTTACGATCAAGACAATCGTCCTCTTCAAATTCTACGTACGCATTCATATGCTAATGTATGAGTTTCTCGTTTTCCTGTTCTATTCGGGACTGAACTTGTTCCGAACAAATGAATGCCTTGGTTATTCAACTCAAAATAAAATTGCCCGGAGCGCAGAAGCTCGAAGGATTTTTTCAGAGGAATATTATGGATTACCGCATTAAGAAATATTGGTTGGCATGCTAGACAATATATTCCATTAATCATCGGGAATTGACATAAAATCTAATGTATGTCTCGATTCCATTGGTTTGTGTAATCTGAAATATCAGCAGCCAGAATGCATGTACTTGTTGCTGAAGGTGGTCGGAAGTCGAACTTTTCAAGCGGAGTACATTGAAGTAAGAAGGCCTGCGGTGAACGAGCGGCGCCATTTTGTGTGTTGTTCATTTCGAGTATGCTTTCCTTCACGGAAGGCGGGAAAAGCCCGGCTAATTAAGACGGCATGGTTGAAAGTGGGAAGCGAAATAATGGTAATCATTGGTTACGACTTAAGCGTGAATGGCGTATAACGATAATGTACTACAATCGATTTCGTTTCTTAGTAAGGTAACTTGAATCGTTTCCGCTGCTTGGATAATGTTCACTTTTCTGACTGCGATGAAGAGTTCCCTTTCCGTAATCACCACTGCTCAAGAAAGCCAGGTGGAAAGCAAAAGAGGACCGATAATCTCAAGTCGTCGCTTTTTACATCTGATCTCGCCTAATGAAGCATGAACTCACTACATTACACTTCAGCGTGGATGAAAAATCTGAAACTTCGTGACTTGCTCACGCAAGCGAAGAGACCGCATTTTTTTGAACTGAGATAACGTGGAATTCCGCAAAACTTCGTGTGGCTTCTGAAGTTCGAAATATTGTAGCCGGTTTTTTAATAAATGTCAACTTACATGTACTGTATTCAGTTGCGAAAGTTACTCATTAAAGTGTGTTATTGTGACTCCTTGTTCCAAAATTTATTTATTGTGTTTTTTATGAAATACTAGTTACAAACTCACATTCCGCTTCTGGTAGCAAGTGTTGGTGTTCAGCGGGTATGTAGGGAGTGATCCTGCTTTTCGTGGCTTAAGGGTGTTCGCTTCTTTTTATGTGCATTGACATTGC
Organism: Notodromas monacha; assembly: GCA_905338405.1. Classification (NCBI taxonomy): domain Eukaryota; kingdom Metazoa; phylum Arthropoda; class Ostracoda; order Podocopida; family Cyprididae; genus Notodromas; species Notodromas monacha. The sequence goes on along the minus strand of CAJPEX010004636.1, from coordinate 16,219 downwards.
TAATCCATCTTTTGAGCATTACCCAAGAAGTATTTTTCTCAGCCGGGAAGAGCGTGGAAAAGAGTGGGAGTGATCCTGCTTTTCGTGGCTTAAGGGTGTTCGCTTCTTTTTATGTGCATTGACATTGCTAATCCATCTTCTGAGCATTACCCAAGAAGTATTTTTCTCAGCCGGGAAGAGCGTGGAAAAGAGATTAGGATCAGTAGCGGCAGGTGACGCGCGTAAACGGAGTGTCAACGGCCTGCGCGACGATGTTATCAGTCCTGAGCTGACGTGTCGTACGCCTTGACAATTGCTAACGAATTTGAAATAACTGTGTCGCAAATCCGTTTCCTGCCTATAAAATTGATGAGCAGAACAGCGAAAAACTGATATCGTGAAACGTAACCGTTGCAGCTCAAAATCCTCCCTCGATTACGGTACTGTACAGTACTTCAATTTCGTTACTGTGTGATATCTTCGACGTACGTAAATCGAATACAGTGAAGAAATCTGTGTTTGTGAAAGGAATGAAGTTGATTTGCATGATGCAGAAAAATGTGAAACGTTTACGATGCCAGCGTCTCTTGGTGGTGAACACAGGGACGCGCTTTAACGAAAGGCACCGAACAGGAAAGCGATGATTTCGAAGAGTTCTCTGCAGAAATCACGCGATGACCCATCTGCTGGATTTCATTCTCCCCTCTGATTACCCACCTCACGTTTTTTTTTCGACGCATTATTCCAATATTTCAGGATTATCAAATGTTCATGTTTGTAAATGCGTTGAATTTATCTAAATCAGTTCTTTTGGTACCGTACAGTTTCAGTGCGGGATGCTTCTCATTTTATAATTGGTTGTAGATCATGTCGTGAATGAAGACCTTGCTCGAGTCCCAAAATTACGCTTCAATAAACAACGGACACATCTATTGTATTGATAGTTCATCATGTGCTTTTCGCTCGCAATTTTTTCTTGTTGGGACAGTATCAGTGCGTAAACTCTGGCGTTATTGAAATATATAGTATGTCCATCAATAGAATTGATGAACTATCCGGCGGCTTGAATTCGGTCGCTTGCATGTGCTGAATTCGCTCAAAAAGTACGAACGATTCCGGTTTACTGTTATGTTGGTTCGTACAGTATAATGTAACGGTGGCAAAGGCCATGGCTACTAACAGTAAGATCCGTTATTCTCGAAGAAAGGAAGGTTGACCCATACTCCATCTTGAGGAAAAGCCATCTTTATTATGATTCTATGAGAACGCAGAAGTAATGCCCTTGTTCTGAATTGCGAGAATAGTGTGAACCGGAAAGCGTTCAGCTGTGACGACGCGTCCCTCCCGGATTTTGCACGATGCCGTGGATTTGTGAAGTTGTCAATTTCACGTTTTAGTTTTTTTGTGTTTGTTCCAGGTTCCTCGGCGCGTAAGGTCGGAGAGAGTGAGTACAGTATCTGTGTAGGGAAGGAAAGAACAGTCCGTTGGGAGAGCTTACTTTCCAAAAAGCGTCGCGCATTTTCCTTTGTTCTCATGCCCTGGTGGAAGTAATTCGTTGCTGAAGCGGCTTGGTTATGGTACTGTATAGAAACAATATTGAAAACTGTGTATCATACCATCTGTTTCGGTTCTGGCGACTAATCTTTTGTAGTGGAGAAAAGGCTGCAGAGCACCGTAATTACTCAAGGAACAAAGGTACTTTTTTTTTAACTTGAGAGGAAAAAGGAACGGGAGGGGGGCGTTATTATAGGCAGGTATACATTTTTTCAAGGTGAACTCTCTCTACAATTTTCTTCTTATGCAAAAAGGTTATTTTCTTTGGTCCCGGAGAATGAGAGAATTACAACAAAATTCTCTCTACAGCATTTACGTTTTGGTTCCTTGAATTCTGTTGTGGAGAGAGCCCCCCTGTACTTCAAAAGCTTTTGTTTGCATGATACTCAGATAGCATTTCGAATTTTAAACCAAATGCAAAAAAATTAAATGCAACTACTGTGCCGTACTGTATTCGAAATTATCATTTGAATTTGTACAATTCAAGCTACAATTTGTATAATTACGCACTTTTCTATCAATTAAAATCGCAGGTAAAAGTTACGGTAGGTTATTCGAACCTGAAGAGTTTGGTTTGCCAACGAAGTTTGTTTGCTCAAGGGCATGCTCGTTTGTTTAGGCCTCTTAGATGCAGTTGAACTCTTCCTATAATATTTTCTATTACAATTTTCTCAGTATAAAGATATATTTATATGGAGTAAGTTTTATTGACTCCATAGATAGGGTTCTCTACAAAAAAATGTTTGGTCCTCTGAATTTTGCTGTAGGGATTATAATAACTTCAAATACATTATATGTTGGTTGCGGTACTGTATGTGTTGAAGTGGAATTAGACGCTGTACTGTACTTGAATAGAGGAAGAGAACATTTTACTGATGGGCTTTCTGAAAATTAAAATTTCCTGCTCCTCTTTATCTTAGTGTACAATACTGTACATCTTTATTCCGTCATGGATCGACATGGCGAATTCCTGATGACACCATATGGAATCCGTGAATCCATATACAGTAATGTCTTCGGCATTAATTATTTTTTTCGGTTTATTCACTTCTCTTGCTGGAAATTTTCGTCTCCAAGATCATGATGGCAATGAGAATTACAGCTGTTTTGTAAGTTCGTTTCTTTATACAGTACTGTACTGCCAATCTCATGCATAACCTTTTCTGCGAGAAGCTCATTGTTGGATATCGCATTTTGTCGAATTGGCGCTATTTCTCAATTTTCTCTCTTGCGAAAGCGTCCTGCAGAAAGCATAAATTATGCATCGTGCTATAAACGTTTGCAACAATTTCGAAAGGAAAAAATCACGGAATTAGATGCAAATTCTGTCCAAGTTCTTGAATTTCCGTGCGTTGTGCAGTTGGAAATGCAAAAAAAAAAAATCGTGGATGAAACTTAAATACCGTACTTGGCTGATGAGAAACATTCAGATTTCATGAAGAATATTCATTTGGCGTTCGTTATTCGTAAACTTATTTGATCTGGATTGTGGTTCATTCTGGGAGTTTGATGTAAAGATCAGCAGCACCTGTCTAGATTGTTAGTCCCTGGCAAGGCAAAAAAAAAGGTGAACCCATTTTTCTCTGGTTGTATAGTCGTATTATAGTTCCGCAAAAATATAAAATGTTATTAAAACTTACTACCTAAAGTGCTATCATAAAGCGAGACTCTTGATGCAAAATTTAAGCCTTATAGGATAGAACACCATTCAATATTGATAGCAAAATTTTTATATTGGACTTTAAATCAAAAGTCCGCATTAAAAGATTGCAATCATTTAAAGCGGAGTTTATGTCGTTAAAAATATGCCGTTAGAAAAAGTCACCTAGTGCTACTTTAGTGGGAAAAGTAGCGCAGAACTTGTCTTTATTGGGGAACGCTGTAATTCTATCACTACAGGATCAAATATACAGTGAGACCCCAAGATGCGGATGTAATTGGTGCATCAAGTGTGTCCCCAAGTCAAGTCTCAATTTCCCATAGACTTACATTATATAATTTTTAATTGATGTTTCATGTACAAAATACTCACCATAATTCCATGAAAATGAAAATTGTCTCCCAATTTAAAATGATTCCAATCAGGATATTTCAACACAATATGGGCATTTGGGGAATTTAATACTCATACCTCTGGACAGTACATGGAAATTTTGGCATTCTCTGTTTAAAAAATATTCAAGTGAATAATAGAGAAGGAATTTCCTCTCTGCTGGAGGTAATTTTTTTAATTAGCAAAATTGATGGTAAATTGGAGAGAGAAATGCCAAAGAACTTTTCTTACATCAATTTTAGGGTTGGAAATATCTGTTTCTTGTAATTTGGCCTGAAATGTATATGCAATTTTATCACAAAATGTCCCTATGTTGAGTCAGTGTCCTCATGTTGGGTCATGTTTATTAATTTTTTCTGAGAAAATAAGTGTCCCTATGTCAAATTGTCTGCAGGTCAAAGTGTCTGCATGTGGGGGTCTCACTGTAATTGAAGATTATTCGTGTAGAATGAATATGTAAAGTCTACTATTGGACATTGCCAAGTCAAAAACATCACTCATTCAAATTTCTAGTTAAATGATGACCAATTCTCTGGAGCTCAATGCAATTTAAACTAATCTAATAAACCTTTTTGTATCCAACCATGCTAAGTCAATCATTTAAAAAATCAATGCTCTTTACAAAGGATCGGCCATCTTCTTGCAGGTGTGAGATCCATGAATAATTAATATTTTAATAATTTGGCCAGAAATAACTTTATTGATTTACCTAGCCCAATGAAGCCAAATTCTCTAACCCAAAAAACTTCAAATCTAAGAAAGTTTGGAGATCTAATTTGACTTTGAGAGGTACAACTTTACCTCATTAATTTCAAGCTGCAATGTAAATTTGTGTGACTCTTGAAAGCATGAGCATGCTGATTTGACCCATTCAGCACAATTGTTCAATTTAAAATCATCCTTGAGGAATGCTCTGCAGAAAAATTGAGCTGTGTTACATTGAACAAGGTTGCCAATCCTCCAAACCATAATCGTGCAATTATTTTTGACGCTCAGTGTTGAACTCGTGGTTTATGTTTGAAATTTTGTGGAGTTTCTCATTTGCTAATGCTTTTTCACTTTAAGAATACTTGTTTTGCAAATTTTGCAGAACATTGATTTCTCTCTTCACACTGCATGACAGCCTATGTCAAAGCTGTGTCACACTTTATCAAGAGTCATGAACCAGTACAGTACTGTGTACTGTATTTACTCTAGTAACATGCACCCTCAAGTAAAGCATGCCCCCAATATTTTCAGCCTAGAATTTAAATGAAAATGTATTCCCAATGAATACACACACCCCATTTTATAGATTGAAAACTACTATACAATACTCTGAATACAAAAGGCATACAAATTTAAATATATACTTGAATTGCAGTCAGTTGAACCTTGACTTTTGATCTTATCAATTTTTAAAATTGTCTGCTGAAATAGGGTTCTGATTCCCTGTTTGAATCATTTATGTGATATACACCAAAGCTTAAAAAATGTTTTTCAAAGTTATACCTGTCTGTGATGAGCACCCTCTTTTTTCCTCTCATTTTGAGGAAAAGTGGATGTGGTACTTGAATGAATATTGTGGTGTTTTACCCACTTTTTTCAGGTGGTTCTTATAGAAACCAAAGGCGATGGTAATGTGAAAAGATCCACTATAGCTCTGATATCTGTGGAAATCTTTTGAAGGGATTAGTCCTGTGAGTATTGGACAGTTAGTTGTCACACTGACCCCTGTGGGTTTTTTTGCATAATTTTTTTGAATGATGATTCATTAACTTTGCAAAAATCATTGGCAATCAGCCATTTTCTGAACAGATGGAATGGTGCTATGGTATTGTGAAACTGGAAGAACGCATACCAAAGGTGATTTGCACTTCAGGTTGTCAGCAGTGGTGATACTAATTATAGGCTTCAATATTGTTCATTCTTGTTGATATGCAGTTGAACCTCCCTAAGTTGAATACCTCCATAGTTGAATTGTTTCCATTTGAATTCCCTTAGAAATATTGCATTAAAAACCTCCTTAACCCTTAGGTGGGGGTGGCAGGATTTATTCACAAAATTTTTTGCTGCAAGGCATACAAACAAAAAAAAACCTGAAAAGTAGGGATGATCAGGAGAGAAAAGTCTGGAAAAATCCCTTCTTTTTTTGGCAGATAAATTTTTCAAAACCTTGGCTGCTGTGTGGCTTTTATTTTCTCATTCCTTCCATAGGATTAGCAGTGAGGGATTTCAGACACAATGGGGTTTACCTTCCCTGGATTTTTCTGGACTTTGGCTGCTCAGCCAAATCTTTGTTTTGTTGACCTTTAGTCAAACCAAAAAACACAAGTGTGCAAAAATTTCCTGGCACAGGTGCAGGATGGAATTTAACCTGCTGCCACCCAAGGGTCAAGTCNTAAAGCGGAGTTTATGTCGTTAAAAATATGCCGTTAGAAAAAGTCACCTAGTGCTACTTTAGTGGGAAAAGTAGCGCAGAACTTGTCTTTATTGGGGAACGCTGTAATTCTATCACTACAGGATCAAATATACAGTGAGACCCCAAGATGCGGATGTAATTGGTGCATCAAGTGTGTCCCCAAGTCAAAATGTCCCCAAGTCAAGTCTCAATTTCCCATAGACTTACATTATATAATTTTTAATTGATGTTTTATGTACAAAATACTCACCATAATTCCATGAAAATGAAAATTGTCTCCCAATTTAAAATGATTCCAATCAGGATATTTCAACACAATATGGGCATTTGGGGAATTTAATACTCATACCTCTGGACAGTACATGGAAATTTTGGCATTCTCTGTTTAAAAAATATTCAAGTGAATAATAGAGAAGGAATTTCCTCTCTGCTGGAGGTAATTTTTTTAATTAGCAAAATTGATGGTAAATTGGAGAGAGAAATGCCAAAGAACTTTTCTTACATCAATTTTAGGGTTGGAAATATCTGTTTCTTGTAATTTGGCCTGAAGTGTATATGCAATTTTATCACAAAATGTCCCTATGTTGAGTCAGTGTCCTCATGTTGGGTCATGTTTATTAATTTTTTCTGAGAAAATAAGTGTCCCTATGTCAAATTGTCTGCAGGTCAAAGTGTCTGCATGTGGGGGCTCACTGTAATTGAAGATTATTTGTGTAGAATGAATATATAAAGTCTACCATTGGACATTGCCAAGTCAAAAACGTCCCTCATTCAAATTTCTAGTTAAATGATGACCAATTCTCTAGAGCTCAATGCAATTTAAACTAATCTAATAAACCTTTTTGTATCCAACCATGCTAAGTCAATCATTTAAAAAATTATTTTTATGCTTTTTACATTGGATTGGCCATATGTGTGAGATCCATGAATAATTAATATTTAATAATTTGGCCAGAAATAACTTTATTGATTTACCTAGCCCAATGAAGCCAAATTCTCTAACCTGAAAAACTTCAAATCTAAAAAAGTTTGGAGATCTAATTTGACTTTGAGAGGTACAACTTTACCTCATTAATTTCAAGTAGATCCACACTGGCAGATGCTTGTGAATATGTCCAGTACCTAATTTGTACATGAGTACATCAGCACCAATAATTAAAAGTGCTGCAATGTAAATTTGTGTGACTCTTGAAAGCATGAGCATGCTGATTTGACCCATTCAGCACGATTGTTCAATTTAAAATCATCCTTGAGGAATGCTCTGCAGAAAAATTGAGCTGTGTTACATTGAACAAGGTTGCCAATCCTCCAAACCATAATCGTGCAATTATTTTTGATGCGCAGCGTTGAACTCGTGGTTTATGCTTGCGATTTCGTGGAGTTTCTCATTTGCTAATGCTTTTTCACTTTAAGAAAACTTGTTTTGCAAATTTTTATGGAACATCGATTTCTCTGTTCACGCTGCATGACAGCCTACGTCAAAGTTGTGTTACACTTTATCAAGAGTCATGAACCAGTACAGTACTGTGTACTGTATTTACTCTAGTAACATGCACCCTCAAGTAAAGCATTCCCCCAATATTTTCAGCCTAGAATTTAAATGAAAATGTATTCCCAATGAATACACACACCCCATTTTATAGATTGAAAACTACTATACAATACTCTGAATACAAAAGGCATACCAATTTAAATATATAATTGAATTGCATGTCAAGTTGAACCTTGATTTTTGATCTTTTGAATTTTTAAAATCGTCTGCTGAAATTGGGTTGTGATTAAAATATCACATATTTCGAGACATTCGTTTGAATCATATCTGTGACATGCACCAAAGCTTAAAAAATGTTTTACAAAAGTTATACCTCTCTGTGATGAGCACCCTCTTTTTTTCCTCTCATTTTGAGAAAAAGTGGATGTGGTACTTGAATGAATATGGTGGTGTTTTACCCACTTTTTTCAGGTGGTTCTTATAGAAACCAAAGGCGATGGTAATGTGAAAATATCCACTGTAGCTCTGATAACCGCGGAAATCTTCTGAAGGGATTAGGCCTGTGAGTATTGGACAGTTAGTTGTCACACTGACCCCTGTGGGTTTTTTTGCATAATTTTTTTTTGAATGATGATTCATTAACTTTGCAGTATCATTGGCAATCAGCCATTTTCTGAAGTGATGGAATGGTGCTATGGTATTGTGAAACTTGAAGAACGCATACCAAAGGTGATTTGCACTTCAGGTTGTCAGCAGTGGTGATACTAATTATAGGCTTCAATATTGTTGTTCATTCTTGTTGATATGCAGTTGAACCTCCCTAAGTTGAATACCTCCATAGTTGAATTGTTTCCATTTGAATTCCCTTAGAAATATTGCATTAAAAACCTCCTTGACCCTTAGGTGGGGGTGGCAGGATTTATTCACAAAATTTTTTGCTGCAAGGCATACAAACAAAAAAACCTGAAAAGTAGGGATGATCAGGAGAGAAAAGTCTGGAAAAATCCCTTCTTTTTTTGGCAGATAAATTTTCCAAAACCTTGGCTGCTGTGTGTTATTTTTTCATTCCTTCCATAGGATTAGCATTGAGGGATTTCAGACACAATGGGGTTTACCTTCCCTGGATTTTTCTGTACTTTGGCTGCTCAGCCAAATCTTTGTTTTGTTGACCTTTAGTCAAACCAAAAAACACAAGTGTGCAAAAATTTCCTGGCACAGGTGCAGGATGGAATTTAACCTGCTGCCACCCAAGGGTCAAGTCAAAGTCTCTTTCCTCTCAAACCTCCATAATTCAAATTGTCTGTGGATTTTTGGCTATTATTTTCTTCTTACAAGAAAGACAAGAGCAATAAAACATGCAACTTCATGGGTCTTTACAGGAAAGTGTGATACTAATTGAGCAAATGAACCCCTCCATCCAAGTTCAGACTGCTGTAAACTCATGCAAGAAGGGAGTTGAGGCCCAGATTATCCCCATTTAAAATTTCCTGCCATTCTTTGATGTTTCCCCGCAACAAAAATGCCTGTTTTCCTAAGTTGCAATCTCCCCAAGTCAAATTTTTCGCTGGTACAGTACCAAATTTGACTTTTCAACATGGCCCAAGTGGGGAAGTTGGTGCACACTGGGGATTTTTTTCATAATTCTACACAGTGACCCTGCTGTGCACCTGAAGTGTACCAAAGTTTACTCAGGGTCACATTTGTAAACAAATAAGTTACACCAAGGTTACAGTTGATGCATTTGTGTGATGCTCCTGTTATTTCACATTTGTGCACCAAGTGTAACCCTGGAATGGTAGCAAAATTTCCTCTACAGGAGTGCGCACTTGTACCCCCAGAATATCCCATATGCTCCAGTTGTGACCTTGGTGTGCACTTACTGTAGGGTCACAGCAAAAATAGCTCCCCACTTGGGGGGTCTTGGAAATCCTTTTTTTACTGTACTGTAATTCTAATGTTACAATTGTTTTGTGCGCTGGTGAACACCATTGTATCATTCAAGTGAATCGGAAGCTGTCTTGTGTGAGTGATTGTGAGTGATTATTACAGTGTAGTGCGTGTATTTGTGATACTGAACCCTATGTGATCCATTACTCTGCAGAACAGCGAGACATTCGTTACAATTTCACGGCAATTATCGGCTCAGCGTACCGGTATTGTTATAATAATTATTTTTTTTTTGCGATCGGCCATTTTATTCCGGAGTTGCGATGAAGTCAAATGTTGTGACGGTGGTGAAACTCTGTGCTTGCTGCCTATATATATGCCGCGATATCATATCGCCCTGTGTATAGCTGACGTCAGTGAGCGTGGAGTCGTCGGTGACATTTCCTGCGGGCAGCGTCGATAAGATCGTTTTTGTCCATCCGGTGAATTAATTGAAAGCCAGACGGAGAGAACAAAAGAAACCTTTGGTATTGTTTTCGCTTGGAGTAGTGTGGGATCAGCCAAGCGTCCTTATGGAATTATTATACCCTTGTGCTGCTGCTGTGGAAGTCGACCGGATGGACGACGGGGGTTGTTTTTTTTTCTGATGGAATCCCTGAGAGGTGAGTCTCTTCTTGTTTTTCTTCGCACATGGGGGTTTTTTTTTCAATTTCTTTTTTCCTCAGAATGTTACTGTTTTCAACATGTATGTGTTGTCCATAATGTGAGGAGGGACAGGTGATGAAATTTTGATTAGATTAATGCAGTAGAATCTCGTTACAACAAATGCTGCCGTTACAAAAAATGTGTCTGCATAAAAAACTTTTTTCCGAGTCCCAGCAGGAAGCCCATTCCCTTCCACTGATTTAATTTGAACAAAAAGCTTTCATTTTTTTGAATTTTTTCAGAGTGCCGTATTCATATCAAGTAACACAGGTAACTTTTTTCTTTCAAACTGATTTAATTTGAAGAAAAAGCTTTCATTTTTTTCAGAGTGCCGTATTCATGTCAATTACCACAGGTAACTTTTTCATTTTAAATTAATTCAAAAATAAACAAACAATAATGTAATAATTATATCTCTTGTTCTTCAAAAATGGCCTTTTTAAAGCTTAATTTTCCTCAGAATTTCAATGTTTAAAACATGTCCCTATTTTCATCCCATGATGGGAGGAGTGACATGAGATTAAATTTTGGTGACAAGTAATGCAGTAAAATCTCCTCACAACAAATGTTGCTGTTACAACAATTTTTTCAGCATGAAAATTTTTTTTCAAGTCCCATTCCATTCTACTTGATTCAAGTTTTTAAAAAGGCATCAGACTTCAACAGTATATTCCCTCAAGTAATACAGGCATCTTGAAAATAAAACACAGTTTGAAAGGCAAAAACAATAATGTAAAAATTAAGTCTCTTCTTGTTCTTTAAAAAATGGCCTTTTCTTCAGCTCACTTTTCCTCTGAATTTCTTAGTTTTCAATATACTGCATAGAGATGAGCTCTCTCAACAACAAAATTCAAGGGACCAAAAAAATCGTTGTAGAGAGAATTTTGTTGTAGAGAAATCGTATAACATTGGGATATAAGTACCCTGTGGGACCAAAGCAAAATTCTTTATGCAGAGAAAATTGTTGCAGACAAGATTGTTGTTGGAGAGAGAGTCCACCTGTATTTCTAACCCATAATGTGAGGAGGGCCAGGAGATTAAATTCTTGTGAGAGCAAAACAGTATAAAATCTTGTTGCAAAAAATGCTGTTTTAACAATTTTTCAGTGTAAGAAACTCGTTTTTTTTCCTATACTCCAAATAGATAGTCCATAGAGTATATGTCAAAACAACCTCTTCATAACAAATATCTCAAATGCAGTGTAACAAACTTATTTGAGGAATGTTCAATAGATTCTCCAGGTATAAATGTCATGACTTTTGAGGCAGGTACAGTCTGAAATTTCCAATCCCAAAATGTGACTGACTGGTTCTTGTAGCATGGTTGAAAGCTGTCATCAATGACAAACATATGCTTCCAAGTGGTTCCACACAACATCTTTCCCAGAATGAAGATCTCGAATAATACCTTTTTGAAATCCTTCCTCACTGCTGCTTTTCACCCCAATTTTTCCAACCTGACCAAAAATCTTTACCATATAGTCACTGAGAAATCCTGAAATAAAAAGTTTATTTTCCTTGGCGTAGAATCGTTCCCACGGGGATCGATTTTGCGTTTAATCAAGCATAGACCGTATATAGGCTTTGCAGGAACTGCCCGGGACCAAGCAAACAAATAAAAATAAAAATAATTATAAAAATCACATTTTAAGTTTTCAGCCTTTAAAAAATGCATAGGTTTTTTTTGTGAAATTAAATTGTGTAAATTTGTAAAACGCGTATTTCTGCAGTGAGGACTTCTTTCTTGAATGGGTTCAAGAATCTATAGTTTTGATGGATGTGGGCTTTTTAAAATTTGGGTTTCCTTATTTCAAGTTTCATAACACTTGCGGTATTCAATTTAAAATATTTTCTATGGAGATCTGAAAAAGGGAGTATGTTCTGAATTACAGCTATGCATTTGAAGTTTCTTAAATTTTTGGATTTAATTTTTTAAAATTGTGTAGCATGGCTTATAATTTTTTAATAGTTGATATTTTTCAATATATATAAGTCTTGACCTGTTGTAAAAAAAAGGTTCACAGCTGTAAGCATAAAATGGAAGAGCCTCAGTATTAAAACTTCTTTGTTTCAATCAATTAATCTTCAGGTCCCCTGGGGTTATTTGTAAAATAGTATTCTACTGGAATTTTGTTTCCACCTTAGTAACACATTTTGATTGCATTGTTCAGTGCCCAAACTTTCTCTCTGTTATATCAAGAGGGCATCTCCCAAAGTACTAGCCTTACTTTGAAATGCAGTATTATATTTAAATCTTGATTAACCAAACCATAACCTAATTAAAATTAAAAGTTTTGTGATGCAATGGAATGAAGCATATTCTAATCTTGCTTATAAAGCTGGGACTTTGCAATTCGGCCCTAATCCATTGCCAAACTAGGGTTGAGTTTCAAATTGGTCAAATTGCAAGACACTCTGTAGAATTTAAAAATATAATTTAAGAAAAACGCAAAAAAGTGGACAAAGCTGGTCAATTTGCAGAAGGTTGAATTGCATAAAGTACCACCTGTACTGTACTCAACAAATTAACAAAACACAAGCGACATCTACGCGTATGTTACAAAAATTGTTGGTCGGAGGACTTTGGATGGTGATTTCGATTTCTCATGCGCTATACTCGCATCTCAGCCGACATTTTTCTCCTTTTCTTTTTAAATGTTGTACTGTACTGGAATTACAAGAGCTTTCATCATTATAAAAAAAAAATGCTATTTTCACGGGGTGTATATTGTGATACATTTTCTATGGCCCATCTCGCATAAGGCGCCTTCACCAAAATCTTGTAAAGAAAAAAGCCGATCTCTAAAAATAAAAATAAAAATGAAACGCCGCTGTTGCTGAGCCGCGGAACTCATTTTCCGCGCTATTTTCGCAAACGCGTTTCCTCTCATCTCCACACACACACACACACACACTCTGCTGACGAGAAAAACGAGTGACAAATTTCTCTCTTTTCAGGGGATGAAAATAAAAAATTGAAAAGCAGAAGAGAGAAAAAAAGGATGAATTTGTGAGCCTCGTGTGTCGTCAGTTGCTGCTTGGTATTAGCTTGCTTGTTGACTTGTGCTGTGCGGTGCAGAAAACACCATCTATATTCGTTCAAGTGACAGGAATTGCTTGTCGAAGTTTATCCCTGGCCTGGTGCTGTACATAAGACTTGATCATCTACTGAATGTAAGTTCTTTTTTTATTTTTAATCTCAATCTTTTTGTTTTGTTTTGAGTTTTACATGAGAGGGCTTTTGGTCATTGGGACTCGCGCAGCCCCCTTTTTTTAGGGGGGATTGTTGCAAATTATTTTTGCAGAGTCCCTGTATTGATAAGTTTTTAGTTTCAAGAGTTGGTACCATATTGATTTACAGAAATCAAGATCAACTCAGTTTTTTTTTTTTTACATGGCTGCGGGCTGTGAGAGTGAAACCTTGTCTTGTCTTGTTTTGTTGTTTTTTTGCAATGCAAATTCCTGAATTGTATCCCTCCTGCCAATCAATAGAGAATGGAGAGAGAGAAAGTGTACACTTTGGTCAGATTGTGCAACTAGAATATGCTGCAGAAATCAGTATAAGTTCAACTTGTTCTAACAGTAGAGTCATTCTGAATTTAATCTTGAAGTAAAGGCAAATTCATTCATCCAATTTTGATGCCATTAGCAAACTTATGGTAATACAGGTGGTACCTTGCAATTTGACCCTAATCTGTTGCCAAAATAGAGTTGAATTGCAAAGTGGTCAAATTGCAAGACACTCATGTTAAATTCAAAATCCAACTACAAAAACGCAAAAAAAGGAAAAACAGGTCAAATTGTGGGCAAGGGTCAAATTGCATGTCAACCTTCTTGCAAATTTGACCATCAAATTGCAGAATGGTCAAATTGGGGGATGATCAAATTGCAAGGTACCACCTGTATTTGTGCTGGTTTTAATTTGTGTGCACACATTCCATGTTTTTTTTACTGTACTGTCAAACTGCTTCAATTCTAATTTCAATAGACAAACCACAACAAAAATACAATTGGGGAAACAAGAATCTGTGATTGGGGGGGGGGAGAAATAAAAGTTGCAGGAAATTTTAATTGGTGATATTCTGGGCCTTGAATTGCTTCTTGAATGAGTTGAGAGGATGCTGAACATGGTGGAAAAAAGTGTTCATTTGCCCAATCAGTCTTTCACTTCCTTTCAAAATGCATCAAGTTACATTTTTTATTACTTTTCCCTTCCTGAGTCATCAATGAAGTGATGGCAAAAATTCCTCCAGGAAATTTTAGTTACAGTGTTTAGGTTTGAAAGGAAAAATCCTTTGGGTTAGGGAGGTTTCTATGAGAAGTCAGACAGGGGTTCAAAAAAATTCAACATAGTATTTCACTTATTGAGGTTCAACTGCATTTTTGTGTGTTCATTTTGTGCTCATATTTATTGTGATTAATTATTTGAATCAATTTTACTGGGATTTTTAAAGAGCATAAGGAAATCAATTGAGAAAACTGGGAACATCCATTTGAGGTGTTCTGAATATAATTCAATTTCCCAGGCGGATTTTCATATACCATAATCGCATAAAACCTCCCCAAATTTTGCGCAACAGACACAGCTGAATTCAAAACGTCAGCGAGTATGTGCCAATTTTTGGAACTTTTATTCTTGCGGACTTTACAAAAATCCCTTTGTTTTGGGTGTTGTGTGGAAACTAAAATTCCAATTCTGGAACACTTTTATGCTTCTCTAAAAATCTCTGACTAATTCTAAATTTGAGCACATTTCTGCACCTTGTTTTTAAATTGGTACTGTACTTGAAATTCTGCGTTAGAGAAAATTTGCAAATCTACACACCTTCACGTTCACATTGCCCAATCTCTCTTGGCATGTATTCTATAATTTAGTTTATTTCAATTTTCTGCAAGTCAGTAAAATCTCATTATCACCTAGTTTACAGTACAGTACTTGAAAATGAGATTTTTCTGTAATGTGAAAAAAAATCCATCACGTAAAAGTAGCATTTTGTCAACAAATACAGTATCATATTCGTAGGCAGCAACCTAAAAAATCTTTATAAGCAATATTTCGTTATAACGAAATTTTGCTGTCTTGTGGAATTTCCGTGTGCTTATCAATAAGTGAATGAATGAAATTCGAGATTCTGGTGATGGGAAATTCCTGGGTTGTGTTCATGTCAAATTTTTGGCATTTCGAGGAAAAAGAAGCAGGTTTATTTTTTTTCGCCAATGATAAGATATGCTTCTTTTGTTGCCTTTTTTTGACTCACCGCGAGCATTTTCCAACTCCCTGGAAACGAGCGTTTTGTGTATAATTTATGCGTTTACTCATAATATTGTAATTGATACTATTTCACGATTGATTCTTCGTGATTCTTCCATGCGTCGCAAGACAAAACCAATTTGATGTTACACGCTTTTGATGGATTGGAGTGAATCATGTGTAATTGTTAATTTTGCCAACAGTCTCTCGTACTGACGTGGCTGCGATATTTTTTTTTTATGGATTCTTATCCTGCCTGACGTGTCGTGTATCGGTGTATGTACGAGGATATTATTCAAATTTCTTGCGAAAAATTGATTTTTTTTAGCATTTGTTTCCATGTTGCTGAAAAGATGTGCGGCGACTTGAAATTATTACTTGAAAAAAAAAATCATAAGAAGGAACAATGCCATATTTTCCAGATTCATGTTGCTTCGCGTTAGAGCAAAATTCGATTCGAATACAAATTTACTAATTTAAAAAAAAAAAAATTTTTCAATGTTGAAACATACAAGGTAGGCCAAAAAAGGGAACCGATTTTTGACTTGAAATAAAGATTGAAATTATTAATTTTTTCAGAACATCGAGGAAACTTCGTGAAATTTAGAAAGCCGAGTGCACATAAGCTCTCCAGAGATACTTTCAAATATTTTTACTGTTCAATTTTTTCATGACTGTAATTTTTTTTATTTTTTCGAAGCCTAGGAAGAAAGGCAGCGTTTCGCAGGTTTACTCTTGGTCTTTTCCTCAAGTTTTTGGGAATCAGAATTCTATAATTTCCGATATGCGTACAGTGAGACCCCCAGATTTGGACATAATTGGTGCATCAAGAGTGTCCCTAAGTCGAGTCTTGTTTTCCCATAGACTTACATTATATAATTTTTACTTGGTGTTTTAT
>CAJPEX010004635.1:1929-20497 GCA_905338405.1 Notodromas monacha | reverse complement strand
ATTTCACCGTCCCGATCTTTCCCCCAAGAGAACACCCATGGCTCATTGACGCTCCGCAGCATGGTTCCCGGTACACTGCAACCTCCTAATGTTCAGAAAACGCATCACAAAAGTCTGATTCAGCCCTTGGTATCAGTTCCACCCCCGCGGTCATCTCAAGCAGTCATACAGTGCCAGCATCCCGGCGGGATAATCAAAAAGTTCAGCCAAAATACTAGTGGACACCGTGTTTGCGGACGCGTGGAAAGCGGTTTTGATTAATTTTATAGAAATCAACCGGAGAATACGGCAGTTTTATATTAAAAAAAAGTTTTTTTGAAGAAAAGTATTGCTTCCTCGTTCAAGTTCACCAACGAGATTCCCCACTTGTCCGTGGTGGAATAGGTTTTTTTTATGTTCATTCAGCCGATCATCGCAGAATACGTTTTCTTTCTCCGTTCAGAAAAGAGAAGGGAACGACTTGAACCATTGTGATATTCGAATCTTTGCTTCCCTCTTGAAAGGTTCCTCTGTTCGGAAAAAATGGAACGATTTATTTTCTGTTGCTATGCACCGGTACACGGATTGTTTCACGCATTGATCTTGAGGAGCAATAAACGAGTTTTTTTCAAATACTGCATGAGTTTTGATGATTCGTGTTATATAGGTATCCTGAATTATGCTAGAAGCAGACGAGCTCTGCTTTTAGCATGCAAACTCTATACAAGGCCTCCGACGAGGCCTTGTATAGAGTTTGTAAGGCATGGGGCAGTTATGGCAGATGCCCTTCGAAAAGGAATCCCCTCAAACAGCTCTTAGACAATTAAAAATTAAGCTGTTAATTTAAGCTTGGCTGCTAATTCATTAGATTTTCATCAGCCTTTAAACTGATCTTTTTGAATAATCGAGATTGAAGATGATTTGCAAGTATTGATGATCAATTTTTTCTGAAAATAAGTTTTTGAATATTTGGTCAAAATCTCTTTGAAGAGATCTGTTTGCTTTTGGCTGCATTGATCAGATATTGAAAATTTTTGGATTGAAAACTATCAAAAATGACCATTGCAAATAAAAAATAAAAAGCCATAATAAATAGAACGTTAACTGCTGGTGTATAGAAGCAATATACAGTACGTGACTATAATGACAAGTCCAGGAAGTTTGCATCTTGCCAAGACCAAATGAATGACATTCTGGTGGTTAAATAAAATTTGGGTGTTTCTGTAATTCTGGAAAACGTGTTCTCTGGTACTCCCTCATTTCACCCTGCCCAAAAAAAGCGAATACAGTATTCTGCATAAACAGAATTACCCAAAATTATTCGGAGTTATTCAAGGATTGAAAAAAAAAAACTTTATCGAAGCTCCCGTGATCTTCAAGCCATCTGAATTTTTATAAAATTGTATAGATCACATTACTTTAAACCTGAATGTAAACGTTAGCAGCCTTTTTCCCACTTCTGTAGGGGTACACACTTCTCGTTCTCAACAAAATCATTAGGCGACCTGCAATCTTATATACATCTAGAAATTTTAAAAATGATTGCGTTCATCAACAAAAAACATACAGTATTCCATTGCTTGCAAGAGAAAGAATGCGCAAGGCATCACGGAATGTCCTCGAAAAAATCCCTGTTCCCGATTTTGTGACGTAAATGCTGATCTCTTCCGAAAGCAGGGTACAGCAGGTTTGACACCAATGGCGATTGAAATTCGGAGTTTCAGAACCCACGATCTGGTTCTAAGAAATATATATACAGTATATCAGAAACCCATATCCTGCCATTCACACTACAACCCAAAATGAAAATTCAAAAATTTATTACATACCTATGCAATAATTTTATGAAATCGGACGGGAAGCGTTCTCGCTCCAGCAGAAAACGGAAACAAGGGATTTAAAAGAAATTCATGCAAATGCGGATGTGGAAACGAGGCAAGTGTCGACGAGACATACGTCACTTATTGTAAGCTGAGTTCGTACTGCTAAAAAAAAACAGACAAAAAAGGGATTCTTGAAAGTAATCAGCACAATCTCCGAAATTCCTTCGACAGAACTACAGTAGAACCCCCCGAATTTTCAAATAAATAATTTCTAAAATAATTCTTGGAAACAATTGATATTTCGGAACATTTTCTGCTCTGTACCCCGTTCGAATACCTGCGACGTCATGCATATGTTGACAGTCAGCTCACACCCGACTCGAATTCAACGAGATTACCGTCAATTTAGGACAATTATATTCCAAATAAGACCAACTCTCAGGTTCTATAATTTGAGACCATACCATGTGCCAAACATTATTGTGAGCAGACGCGTCGTCTTGGCTGAGGATACCTTAACATACGAGCTCAACGTGTGTTGTTGAATTATGGCGGGTGTGAGGAAATCATTTTTAGAAATATATGAAGATGTCACTAGTAACGTGCTAAGAAGCAGTACCTGATGTTCGTAGAGAGAGTTACGAGTTTGGTTCCCTCCAACTAGGATAGATCGAGACTGGCTATTACATTACAGACTTGATGAAATATTACAGCAATATTTTCTTTAAAAAATTGTAATGCGTAAATATTCTATATTTTCAGTGTTCAATACTTAACACCAGCAGCAAGAATAGTCAGAAACCAAGAGTTCAAAGCTGAAAAGACAAAGAATTCCAAAAACCTTCCCAAGACAAAAACTATACTATAGCAGCCACATATTCCCTGCAACTTCAATTTTTTGATGCATAATCCCTTTTGCATGCGGACGGGATCCATAGACGGGTAGCACGACTTCAAGCAAAAATCGTTGGCAGCCAGGCAATTGAGCAATAAGCCATTCCGAGATTTCCTGTTAAAGGGCTGGGTTGGTCAGCTTATCTGATCAGATTTTTAAAAATTGCATGTAAGAAATTGTATTGGCGTTTTGAACATTGGCACTAGTTAAGAAGAGGAGAGTCAACCGTGAATTTCAAGAGATTGCACGCAATCCGTGTGAATGCTGTGCGGTAAGTGTGAAGAACTTACTTTTATATTGCAGTTGTTCGTTTGTCACATTTGTCACGTTGTGGAAGGAAGTGTGTCCGGGAATAAGTGGGTGCCGAAGGTTTCTGTGTGCCTTGGAGAATTTTGAAATGATGGGACGTGCAGTAATGCTGAGGTTGTGCTGATCTGTACTTAGAGTGCCCACGTGAACATTGAAGAGGGCTAGGTTGAGATTGTGTTGTAGAACCTGAATGCTCCACTGGATATCGATATGTTCAACCTTCTCTCTTCCGCGCTGCAAAGTGCGGTTGAAACGGTAAGTTGACGTTTTCTCCGAGAATCTCTCCATGGGATATATGTATACCGCAAGTATTGAATGAGCAGGTCGCACCTTCTGCTCCTGTCACTGAAGATCTGAAGTACCACTGGAGGAAAATAACTCACTTCTACGCCACACATACCGCATCTAATTTTACTGATCGCGTTGAAACAACGACTGTACCCACGCATCTCAGAGAGATACTCCTTGTACGTGTAACTTGTTTGCTATGTTTTCTGATGGTTAATAGTCCGTGTGTGTAGCTACTAGTCGAAGAGCATGCTGAAATCTTAATCCAAGGTGGAGGAAAAGAAGAAACTGGGAGTCAGACGGAACCTGGACCATGCATGGAAACGGTGTTGGAAAATAGAATGTTCGGGAAACTCGCGCAACGAGCCCGTGACGATTGGCCATCAGGTTTCAAGTGTCACGTGTTGAAATTTTTCATCGAGGTGTTGGATATTGGGATACCTGCATCACTATTGCCTCACAAAGCCATCTTCGGTCCGCTTATGGTGAACACTCATTTTCTCCTGTGTATTCGAAAATTTGAAAGTTCTGAATCAAATGTTTCCTCTAGGAAACTATTCAAGTTTGCGGCGAAACAAATGCTTCCCCGTATGAGAAAGAAGAGCTAGAGTTTTTGAAGGCCATGTCTTTGAAGTTGAAACGATTTTCGGACTTGGCTCCCTGCTTCTTGATTCCGTTGAATGCTGACTCCGAAAATCCGCAGGAGGAATCGAAAGTCGTTGATCCCGAAAATGCCTACTTTCCGATAGTTCGTTCGTTTCTCTGTCTCATGCTCAGTGCCGTAAGTTCTGAATTGGAAATTTTAAGATATTGAAGATTTCATGGTATCAATTTTTTCCAGGACTATTGGGTTTCTTTGGAAGCCTCTCACGCATTGCTCGAGTTCGCGTCCTGTTTGGATGATTGGCTGTGTCCAGCTCTTGTCGCCCCGGTTCATGTTACATTCCCAGAACAACGGAAATGTTGCACGTCGTTGCCTGAATTTCTGATAGAACGTATGGTTGAAAGTTTCGTCGCATTGCCCAAAAATCTGGATCCGGATAAACTGGAAGAATCCAATTGGAGGTTAGGGTTTGTTCCGAGGTTCTTGTTGATTATATTCTTTTCTCAAGCTTTGTTCTCTCGCCGGGCCATGGAATTTTACCTTTTTTTTGGTTGCAGTCAATTGAGTCATTGACCCGAGGGGGTGATTGACACTGTTTTGTCTTTCCTATTTATGAAAGTACTGGTGGTTTTGAAGTTTTTGCTCCTTTTGGTTGTTGTAAATTGATGCACACTGCAGCAAGTCACTGTACAGCGAATCTTCTAGAGTGGTGAATTTTCGGTGAGGTCGTGGTCGAATTCCGTTAGAGAAGGTGTTGGAGGTAATTTGCATCATTTTTCTCTGACTCAAACACAGATTTGGTTATCTGAATCTGGGTCATTATTTTATTCGCACTTCGAACGGCTTCTGGTGTGTGGGAATAAGTCGGGAAATTTTTTGTTTCGGAATTGGGGCAGGGTTCAGTGTTCCTCGAAGGAAAAAGTAGAAAATGCTCATCGATAACTTCTTGCGTGATGACAGAAATGCCTGCAATTTTTGGTGATCGGGAATCCGGGAGTAGGTTTTATAGACGTTTACCGTTTTTTTATTCCATTGTATTCAAGCGATAATTTAGACTCCATTTGATCTTATCGAGGGGATTGTCTGATCTTTGCGAAAATGCGATGTCAAAATTTGATGGCGAGTTTTAATGAGATTTTTCTGACGAAAACAGAGAAAATTACTGGAAATATTTGGCGAAACGCAAACGATTGGCTAGAAAGCAGAGCAAACGCGATGGGATTCAGGTTTCTGAGTCTCTTTTCATATGAAATTCCTCCCTGGATTTCGTCATTATGGGGATACTTCTCTTGGCTTCCATCGGCTGCATTAACACGTCTGCTCGGCCTTGGGTTGTATGCTATTAATGCTGTCTTCTTCATCCGTTCTGCTTCGCTTTCTTCTTCGAATGCTCTTGAAAATGTCCCTTGATCCCGTCGCTGTTTATTTTTTCCGTCAACATCGCGAAATATTTTCTGAATTCTCATCAGCGAAATTACAGTAGTGCCCAGATAATGAACACCTCTCGTAATGGCTTGTTGCTCAATTGTCGGGCTACCACCGATTTTCGCTTCACATCCTGCTACCTTTCTATGGATCATCATAGTCTGCATGAAAAAGTGATGAAGCGTCAAAAAATTGAAGTTGCTGGGGGAAATGTGGCTGCTAGCATATTTTTTTTTATGCTGGGAAGCCTTTTTTTGGAATTTTTTTTTTAACCTTCGTTCTCTTGGTTTCTGATTATTCTTGCTGCCGGTTTTTCGCATTTTATGTTGAATTTATGTATGAATTGTTGAACGAAAATGTTGAGGGATCTGTTTTTTAATAGACATTCCGTAATACTCAGTTGAGGCAATTTTACAGGGCCTGGAACCGATTAGCTTTTCTGTGTGGTTTTACATCGTCCATTCGTAAAAATTGCTCAAAATTTTGATTAGGTCAGTTGACTTGAATTAATATGTCTGTAGTTTGGAAAGGTTACTCTAAACGTATTTGGTTTAATTTTTTCAATGGTATGCGAACATTTTCCAATGTTGGAATAAAATGGTTACGTCTATTTAATTTGTGAATAGTTCACATAGAATAGCTGCAAAGATTTTGAAGAATTTTTGAAAGAAATAAAAAATTTTGTTTTGAATTGAGAGTTCAGAGATTCTGGAAAAATATTTTTTTAATTTGATTTTTCATTTCCCTGTGAATTTGTTGTATATTTATAATTTTATAGATTCACCGAGTTGAACCGTATACAGAATTTTCGATGTCTTTCGTCGTCGAATTGTTGAAGTGTTCGTCGACGCGATTGCTCATTTTGAAATTGAGGAATGTTCTGTATTGTGTACATACTTCTTTATTTTTTCTAAAGAGACTTGAAAGAAGCTCCCGACAATGAAGATGTTCCGGTTTCTGACGAACCCATGGAATCTCCGAGTCACGTATTGGAACCCACGAGTCGAAAAGTGCTTTCGTATTTGTCTCGACTGGACTTGGCTGATGTCTTCGCAGCTTCCACTCCTTCCTTGGCAGCGAAGCAAATTGGATCGTGTTTTGGCGTCCGAGTCACGTATTGGAACCCACGAGTCGAAAAGTGCTTTCGTATTTGTCTCGACTGGACTTGGCTGATGTCTTCGCAGCTTCCACTCCTTCCTTGGCAGCGAAGCAAATTGGATCGTGTTTTGGCGTAACGTTTTTGCGGGATGCTATTGAACGGCGTTTGTTTGATCCTGATCCAGCAGTTGCTTTACTGGCAACCTCGCATTTGACAAAGGTTGTGCAGCAGGTATCTTCTGGAGTTCTGTTGAAAGGTGAGAATTTGAAGTTTTGGTCGTTTTTTCGGTGATCGATGACTAAATTTCGTTAGTTCATGTGGCAAGTATTTCGCGGGAAGAATTTTCCTAGCGAAATTTACAGTGTGTCGAGAGGATATTAATCAAGAAAAAAATATGAACCACGACGAAGCACGCGGTTTTGGTGTCTTCTTTTGCAAACATTAGTTTTCTAATTTTTTTTTTTTTACATTTTTTCGATTGGGGGATGACGAGTTTAATTGGATGATTCCCATTACCTCCCTCGAATTGTGCATAGGTCATGAGACGCAATTTTTTAATTCTCCATGTATCTCTCATGTGAGATCTTCAATCCATCCATTCGTCAAAGACCGGTAAAAGGGTTTATTATCTGAAAATTAATCCTCTACATTTGTTTAAAAGATATGTTCAAACTGGTTCTCAGGTTCTGAGTCACGTCTGCCGAGAAATCTCCATTTTTCTCTTATTTTTTTGAATACATGTTCGTATGTCAGAATAACTAGGAGGCGTCGCGTGGATTCCAGACCTGATTAAAGATACCAATTTCAACCAGACAAACATTCCTCAAACCAAATACCTAACGTCATTTGACGTGCAATGTAGCTTAAAATATAACAAAAGAAATTGAGTTGAGGCAACACCTATGTGATCTTGAGGAAAATGTGATCTTGGTCTTAAGGCATGAGATACGAGCTTGTGTAGGAATTTGAAATTACGTTACATATTTCAAGTGTCCTATGCCTAAAAGATGTTCACCGAAGACCTTTAATATTTCAAAGAAGGTACAGTATTATTTAAATTTTGCATTTTTGACAGAAATTTCCGATTGGCTGCTTGGCGCGAACAGACTGCCTGAAATACGTGGAAAACCGTGTCATTTATTGAAAGCTCTCCTGCTCGAACGTTGTCGTCAGAGCGAAGATATCGCCCTTGCGCTTGAGACGTTGAGACTTTTCGAAGTAAGCTTCTGACTTTTCCTCCAATGGCGAATTACAACTTTTGGCAACATTTCGAATCTTTGAAATTGTTGCATTCAAGGTGTTGCTACAGAAGCCGTGCGAGGACATAATTTTCAATCTCGTCCTCGCCAATTTGGTCGACAGACGTTACGTTAATGTGGATAAGCTCATGAATCAGTGTTCGTCTTGGAGTGACGAAGAAGAGGAGAGAGAGAAGAAACGAGCGGAAAACGGCGCCTTTTCGCCGAATTCCACTCCACGAAGCAGAACATTGGCTCCAACACAAATTCAAAGGATTGTGAACGAGTGAGTTTTCTTTCTTTATCTCACGATGCTAGTATTCTTGTACAAAATATCAGTGCCCTGGTATATTATTTTCTTGAAATAACCGTGTTTGGAAAGCTATAAATTCGCGAACTTGCAGAAGACCTGGATCTTACCCGGGAAAAATACTCTTTTTTCGTGATTCCCTTCGTCATTACTGTGGCGCCCATCATCTGTTTCTATTTTTCACGTTTTCAGAATATTTTCGTAAAATTTGCTCACGTATTTTCATCGTTGATAGTAGAATGATTTAATTAATTTAAAATTTCGGGAGAAAAAATGTGAAGATGGAAATTGATCCAGATAATTTTTTGGAATGAGCAGGACATCTACACCTCTCAACTTTCGTATGACTTCACAGCGGTGACGGAAGTTGAATGCTCGTTGGGATCAGTAAGGCTGTGCATGTATTTTCGTTGAGTTGAACGATTCATGCGAAACCTATCTGGTATTCCAGATAGCTAAGTCGAACTTCGTCGGCTGGAGACCTGAAAAACCTGTCCTATTTACTCGAATATAACTCGCTTTTCAGTGCTCGAAAAGTTCAGGGCGCTTATGCGAAAGTCGTATTTGTTGATGGCATGCTATATTCTCGCGTCAATGGCCTTTAGCCTACACAATGATCTGACTAAAACTTTAAAAAAGCGATAAAGGTGATCTCATTTAGAATTTTGTGAAATATTCCGAGATCACAGGACGTGGGATATTCATTTATATTAGGAAGTGCTGAGAATCGACAAATCTTGCCGCTTTTGAGTGAAATCGACAGATCTTTCAATTCTGTATTGCGTTTTTTATTTGGAAGCAACAGTCGTGTCCTTTCCGTCACGAAGTTTCTTGATGCATTATATCGAGTATCATAATCGATGTTGCTTTAAATTCCACTGATGATCATTATCCATCGAAATTTACGATGAGGTCTATTTCCCCATCATTTTGACATATTTTCCTCTTCAGATTTCTCGACATGGTGCCCGATTGTCTTCGTTCATCTGGCGAAGATGACGCCGGTCCTGCTGGTGCAACTTACGAACAATACCTCGCTGATGCACATCGACAAACAAGGAATGCCTTGTCCCAGTGTCGCAGTTTTGCATGGCCAAGAGAAGCAACGAGTAATGAAGAAGACTTGAAAACGACTGTTCGAGAACACGACGAAAACTCGAGTTCCGACTCACGTCCGGAATCTGATCGTACCTTATCCGGCGCAGCGGTTGACAAGTCGTCGTTCTACGAAGGCAGCTTCCTGGAAATGATTTTGGACCGGTTTGATAACATATTGGATCAGGTGAGAATCTTTCGTGTCGTCTTTCCAACACTTTTTTGTTAGTTGACGATCGTGGAGATTTTCTTGTGATTTTCGGATGCGAGAGGTGCTGAATTTCTGCGTGAACCTCATGATAGAATAATTCTTCGAGGGAAGAAATGTATCCAAAATGTTTTGGAAGCCTAAAAGTTGTAGAGTTTTGCTGTCGATTTACAGACAATATACTATAAAAAACCAAAGCTCAACGAGCTATCTTGTGAATATATTCCTACTTGAAATTAATATTAGATTGAATCCCGATTTATACTGCGACGAAGGAATAGAAACCATCTGTTCAAAAAATTTCAAAGTGCGCATTGTAAAATTGTGTCATCTACATATGAGG
The DNA here is from genome assembly GCA_905338405.1 of Notodromas monacha. Taxonomy (NCBI): domain Eukaryota; kingdom Metazoa; phylum Arthropoda; class Ostracoda; order Podocopida; family Cyprididae; genus Notodromas; species Notodromas monacha. Next base: position 10,881 of record CAJPEX010004635.1, on the reverse strand, counting down.
CCCCAGAAATTAATTCAATCGGTAGAAAATATTTTAAGAGATTATAGTTTTCATGATGATACTGATTCATGAGCCTTTGAACGACATTAATTTGATCAACCGGTTCAGTTGATGTTTTTTTGATCAACTGCGCATCTAAGTTGTTAACCCCTGTGATCCGACTCTGAGTCAGAGAGTATGCCTTATTTTAGATATAATTGAAAATTACGGTAATCACGTTGCATTCTTGTGAAGTGTGAGCTTAGGCAACATGTTGAAGACGTCGCAAGTATTTGAACGGGATACAGAGCAGAAAATGTTCCGAAATATCAATTTGTTTTCGAGAATTATTTTAAACATTATTTATCTGGAAATCCGGAGGGTTTTAGTGCAGTTCTGTCGAAGGAATTTCGGAGATTGTGGTTACTTTCAAGAATCCCTTTTTTGTCTTTTTTTTTTTAGCCGTACGAACTCAGCTTACAAGTGACGTGTGTCTTGTCGACACTGGCCTCGCTTCCACATCCGCATTTGCATGAATTTCTTTTGAATCCCTTATTGCCGGTTTCTACTGGAGTGAGAACGCTTCCCGTCCTATTACATAAAATTATTGATGAGGTATGTGTTAACTTTTTGAATTTCTAATTTTGGATCAGAGTGTGAATGAGTTCCTTTTTTTTTTTTAGATCCAGATCGTGGGATCTGAAGCCCCGAATTTCCATCGCCACTTGTGTCAAACCCGTTGCACCCTGCTTTCGGAGGAGACCAGCATTTACGTCACGAAGTCGGAAACTGAGTGAGTTTTCTGGATTTTTCGAGAAGATTCCATTGCATTTTTTGGGTCAAGATACTGTATAGTCTTGCGCATTCTTTCTCAGCGAGCAATGGAGTATTGTATTATTTTTAACGCGATCATATTTTTGTATTATTCATGTATTTATACGATTGTAGGTCGCACATTGATTTAAACTTGAGAAGAAAAACTGTGTAGATCCCCTAGAAATGGGAAAAACGCTGCTATCGTTCATATGCGTGTAAAAGTGATGTGATCTGTACAATTTTATCGAAATCCAGATGGTTCGTGGATCACTTGAGTTTAGATGAAGAATTTGCAATCTTTGAATGACCATGAAAAAGTCTTGGTAATCTCTTGGTTTTTGCAGGGTATGTATTCGCTTTTTTTTTAACTGACTATCTCGTAACACCGACGTGATCAGGAGTGTAGGATGCATTATATTTTTGCATTTATTTTTAGTAGACGAGTGCGGCTTACATTCATGTAGATCAATTTTTTTTATGTTAACTTATTTTTTTCAGCGCTGGCAAGCATGGATCCCTGTTCGAAGGAGCTATTGTGGTGGAAGAATTTTGCAAAGAGCTTGGTGCGCTAGCATTTGCCAAGTACCAACAATGTCTGTGCTAACAATGAATTCAGCTTTTCCCTGTGAGAGGAAGACTGATTCAGGAATCCCTTCGGAAGGTTACGTGAAGAAGTACACTGACGGATTTGTCCTGTAAATTTTGTGATGTATCGAAATCACCTGGGGAAAACAATTTTTCAAGAAGTGATTCAAGCACAATTCTAGTCTCCATATGTTGCCTTGACGTGAAGACAGGAGTGAATCGATTTTTTGTTTCGTTTTGGTTTTTTTGTTTTTGCTGTGCACACGAGGAACTGTTACGCACTAGAGGGAACTATTTTTGTTGTGGTTTCAAGCATTTGTTTGGAAGTGGAAATGTTTTGTTTCGTTTCTGTCTTGAATTGAATTTCGACCCGGATGTTCTCTGAAATGGATCTCCGTTTTGTCATCGTCAAATTAATGAGGTTTCGTAAATTCGGTTTTTCTTCAGATTTTTTTTTACGATGTCGCTTACGTGCGATGAGTTGTCGAACTTCTTGATTCTGAATTATGCGATTTCGGAAACGGACGTGCTTCTGATATTAACGAAGTGCCAACGTCAATTAGCTCTTCGACCCTTGCTGAACAGGAATGTGGAAGTTTGGTATGTGTTTCTGTTCCTCAACGAACCATTGCATTCGTATTCATTCTTATTACAATATTTCAGTCAATTTCTACTGGAGACCTTGTACCAGACCACTGATGATATTTTACACAAAAAGCAGACCAATACAATAAGTGATGCTTTGAGAAAAGAAGAAGAATCTCTAGTCCAGGAAACGAAAGCGGTGACCGACGAGAAGTTAAATTTATCGAGACTTCATCGTCTCGAGGAAAGCATGAAGCTTAAGCTGAAGACCTCGGAGGAAGAATTGAAAGACCTCGGCAAAGCTGTTGCATCTGCGAAAGTAAGCTAAAGTTTTGTGCAACACTTCTTCACATTGCAGTATTTAGTCTGCCCACTGCATAAGCGATTAAATTTTTCTGTGCAAAATCCTATCGAACAATTTTTCTGGCATCAAACTTTTGCTGGAGGTAAACTGAATTTCGTGCTTTTAAGCAAATTAGCATCCTAGTGCTGCGTCTTGTTCTTATGAGGGAAATTTTAAGGACAAGGAAATTTTGATTCTTCTAACGTTCGACACCAGGCTGTCATCAGTAAACTGATCTTGAATTTTTTTTCTTGGATTCAATGAATGTAGGGTAAGTTCAGGATATTGGTTTTAACAACTTAGGTCAAGTTTCAATGATGTCGCCTTTTTTTTCAGGACAATGTGCATGACACGGAGATTCAGATCAAAGCAGAAGAGATGTACAACCATCAGCTGCTCGACGTCACTGTGCAGTTTGAACGACGTCGTATTGCCAATCTAGAAGCAGCTCAGGCGCGGGAATCAGAAGAGATCTGTCAAAAAATCCGGGAAGAAAATCACAATCACGTGCTATCTGTTCAATTTTTGCAAGATTTCTTGAAGGTATGCTTCCTACTTCATGTTCAGTTGCGATTATATGTTTATTATTATTGAACCCGAAGACTTTGGAGCAACAAACTCTGGAATGGAAAGCGAAATACAACCGCAACACGGAAATGATGAAGAAAGAAATAGCCTTGATGACAAACAAAAGGGTCGGATATGAAGAAAATTATCAAGAGCTTGTTGCGCTGGTGAGTTCCTGGTTTTAGTCTTCTGATTGCTAGTTCGTTTCGGGCCTCGAAACTAAATTCTTTGAAGCTATGAGAATTTCTTCATCTGTTTTAAGCTGAATAGCTTGAAAGTTCCGTTCGTAAGCCATGAAAAAATGTATGTAATTACCAAGTACACGCACGGTATATTTTTTTTAATCACAAAAATATTCAGGAGGTGGTCAATATTGGAATGTATGCCAAACGTAACAAGGAATAAAAAAAGACAAATTTTACGAGAATTCGCTGAAATTTTTAGCTAGAAAACACTTTTCATACGTCAGCTTCAATTTTGTAAAGCAAGATCTTTTTTTTTCGGTTGCTTTCATTCATTCCGAGTAGAGCCCACTATAAGATTAAAAAACCTGCTTCTAGCTCGCCCGAGTTTTTTGTGCAAAAAATCCATTATGCGTCAATTTTTTGGGGTAACAAATTTTGAACATTAGCTGGAAGAAAGAACAGCCGTTGTATCAGCATACGAAGCAGAGAAGGAACGAGCCGAGCAGGAAAAACTGATTCTGATCAAACGCGAGAAAGCCGCTGTGAAGATTCAAGCTTGGTGGCGTGGGGTTATGGTGCGGAAAAAACTTGGTCCGTACAAACCGAAGAAAGCCAAGTCTAGAAAGAAGCAAGCAGCTGCTGCTTCCGCATCTGTGAATGATGCCTTGCCGGAAGGTAAGGTTGATGAAAAGACCGCTGCTCCAAAACCTGTCCAGTCGAAACCGGTTCCCAAGAAGACAAAACCGCACAAATGATAGTTTTTTTTTTTTCGAAGTGATGGAAGTTCGTCAAGGTATTTGATTTGCTGTTGAAATTTTGGGAGACTTCGTTGTCGAGTATCTTTGAAGATCTCATTTGGTAAATTACAATATGAGTTCCATATTCCATGAGGGTGGCTTTTTTGAGTCATTGAAAGTTGTGAAATTTAATGAAGGAATTCATTTCATCATCGAGTTTTCGAGTTCCTCAAAAATAAAATTGTGTTCGACTCCAATTTCAAGGCAAAAATAATCTTATGCATTGTTAATGATTCGATGTGGTTTTTTATTGTTGTTGGGATATTTCGACACGTGATCAAGTAGTTGTTTTTTCGATTCACTTTCGTTACTTGGCGTACTGCCGCAGTCATTCGGTTCAGGGATCTCATTCGAAACGTTGCCTTAATATTGTGTTCAAAAAATTTGTGAAGCCTTGAAAAACAAATCGTGATGTATATAACTATGCCGTCCGTCGTGAATTGTTCGTGTTCTTCCGGAATGAAATTTTGTTCAAGATCTGTTATTGTCATTTGAATTAATTGGATCTTTCGTGCGATACTAGACCCAGAAACAAATAGATGTCTCAAAAATTCTTGAGCATGTACCTAAAATATGGAAGTAAAAATAATAGTGTGCTCGGGACAATTTTCTATCAAACTGCGAGAGGTGTCGTGTAAAATTCTGTGGTACAGTATCTTCAAGAAAATCATTTTTATTTTTTATATCGTCTTTTGATTATTGGTGAATAATTCACGCTAGATTCTCCGGGAATAACCCAAAAATGTACCGACTTAATTTCTAAAGTTCCGAAAGCCAGACCTTAAATATTGTCCTTTTCATCCTGCAGTGAACTGAAAAGAATTGACGGTTTTGTGCATCATTTCCCGGCATTGTTTTGAAATTGAAGAACTAGTCGCTCTATTGAATATTTTTAGGAAGTGAGATTTCTCATCATGCCGTCAGATGAAAAACTATCGAAGTGTGTATTTGTAGAAAACCCGAACCTGTTTTCATTTTCAATAAGAAATCGTAGTGATGAAAATATGTATTCAAGATTGCGTAGAGTTTGGACAACCCTTCTATTCTGGGTCTATTATCGCGTGGATCAGCCATCAGTGCCTTGAGAATTATTTTACAAGAAGTCTCGGGAGTATGTGTTGAAGACGTGATTTCCTGATTGCAGGTGTTGGCGTGTGTGTTGCTTATTTCAATGTTTCAAATAAAATAAAGATGAAGTGACATGTAACTGGATCAGCCAGCGCTGAGCCATGACTGCGCTGGAGAAGAGCGGCATAGTCGAAGTCTGGGCCCTGGACCAATGGCACGAATCGTTCGTGACCCTCGAAAGCGAATTCTTGGTCATCTCGCTCCAAGACTCCGCCGTGCAAAACGGGTCAGGCAGCGGCAATGACTCGTCTTCCCTCGCGTCCCCGAACGGCACGGAAAGTGGCGCCTATGAAGCGCCGCCGGACGCCATTGCCAACGAAAAGCGAGTCGTCCGTGTGGTTAAGAGCGAGAAAAGCGGCTTGGGCATTTCTATTAAAGGAGGCAAGGAAAACAGAATGCCAATTTTGATCTCCAAGATTTTCAAGGGCATGTCTGCGGACCAGACGGAACAGTTGTACGTGGGAGACGCGATTTTGTCGGTGAATGGAGAAGATTTGAAGGATGCGACGCATGATGACGCGGTTGGGGCATTGAAACGTGCCGGAAAAGTTGTAGAACTTGAAGGTTTGTTTCTTTGCAAGAAAAAAAAAACTATGATTTTCATGCATTAAAATCTCGTAAAAAATACCGTTAAAACAACTTTATCGAAGTACCGTACTATATTTTTTTTCAAGTCCTGGCATAAAGCTTATAGAGTACTTGTTAAGCAATATTTTTATAACAAAATTCCCAATCCCAGTACATAACATAAATTTTTGAAGAAAGTTCAATAGATTCTCAAGGTAGAAATTTCTTCATGGAAGGCGGTCACAGTCTGCAATTTCAACAAAATCGTTGAGGAGACATGTGTGACACAGTTTGAGTCGAAGAAGAATTTGATGCAATTATTTTTTTCTCCCTTTTTTGCAGTCAAGTACTTGAAAGAAGTGACGCCGTTTTTCAAGAAAACGTCGCTTTTGCGAGAAATCGGCTGGGAACTGCAGCGCGGATTTCTCGGCATGGATTTATCGTCTCCAACAAAGTCTTCGTTGCATCCATCTTTGGCTGGGATGAGAAGTGTCCCACTCATGTTGAGCTTCCTCGCTCGGAATCTGAAGAAACCTGATCCAGGTATTTTAATTCATTTATCGATGCATATGCGATTTACTGCTTGTCTAGTATGCTTTCTTGACGAACGGTGTTGAACTTTAAACGGGCAACGCGTTTATTTTTCATTAGCATGTGCTTGCCGCTTGTTTTCCTCTGCCTTCGATGAACGACGTGTCAGGAAGTGCGTCACGTTATCTTCTGTTGAATCCCCAGCTTCTTGTTTTTGTCCAACTCGTCTTGTTCGCAAAAACCGGTCCGTCTTCTGTGGCCCAGAACTTGAATTTCTTGATATTGAGTGTGTTGAGAAGTTTTGTAAATTATTGCTTTTGGCAGAAGGGTGGAAACTCTTCCTTCGTTGCCCTTCTGATTTCGTGGAAAGTGCACGCGAAACCTCACGAATTGAATGGGGTAAAACTTCGAATGACCTTTAAAAGAAAAGTATTTCGGACTTGCAGTGACATCTACCAGCGCCGAGCCAGTTTCTTATGGTGATTGAATAGGAGATATTAATCATCTGAATTGTGGATTTCTCGATTGTTTGTGTTCTTTTCAAACGTTAAATGTTTCACAGACGTGTTTCATCGCCGTTCGATGCTTTGCATGAAGATCTCGAATCCGAGGGTTGATTCTGGGGATGAATCCATTCACTGTTTTTGGCTTCTATTATGTTTTTTAGTTATACGATTTTTCATTTGTTTACAGAAAACCGGACAGTTGAAGTTCATTCGCCGGATGGGCTGCGTTGTTGCATACTGCGAGCGTCATCTCCGCAAGAAGCGTCTTCTTGGTTCAACGCCATTCATGCTGCGCAAAGCGTTCTCGTTAATCGCGCATTAGCTGAAGTGAATAATTGCGAACCGCTTGATAAACTCATGCTTCGAGGGGATGAAGTCAGGTCCATGGGGTGGCTTTGTCGTCGAGCAGAAGATCCAGAACGGTATGTGCTGAAATCTGAGTTTGCATGTGATATGAGTATGATTGAAGACACTTCGAAAGATTTTTTGCTCTCCGTGCCTACTTCTGAAATGAATGGATTGAAGATTGGCCATTTCGTGAATTCTGTCGTCTTCCATGTTGAAATGTTACTCCCCCAGATTGAAGTGCAGAGAAATTGAAAAGTTGGAAGTGTGCCTCTTGACTGAAGAAATACTATACCTTTAATCTGCCAACAAGCACCTCTCTTGAGATTTTGTGAAAATAAAAAATTTAATACTGTACTTCACATCTATTCTTCTCTGTGAACTCGAATCAGTTCGATTGTCGATATCTTCTTGATTTAAAATGACATCAGTTCTTTTGAAAAATAGTTTTAATTTCTTCGTTGTGATCGTAATCTCTCGCACATATCGTTGGAGGTTATTTCTGATTCTGAGATTTTTTATGACAGCACATTTCTCAGCAATTTTTTGGCCATTATTTCTTTGTGAAGTTGAAATTACAATCAAACCTCTGAGTCAAATTTCAAGGGACAAGCAAAGAAATTCGATTTTAGAAAATGAAATGAGCATTTTTGTTGAGGAAAATAAATAAGAATTACAGGAAATTCTGATGGGTGACAGTCTGGGCCTTGAATTGCTTTTTTATGCTGAACTTGGAGGTGAGGGTTTCTCTGCAAGAATATTCTTCCACTTCCTTTCAAAACGCATCAATTTAAATTTTTATTGTTTTTTCTTTTCTTTCCTGCGTCAATAATATAAGGCGTCTGGAAAACTCGACGATGTTGGTTTGAGGGGGAAAGCTTTCGAGTTCGGGAGTTTTTTATTTCCTTGTTTCCGAAAAAATTCAGACGGGGACTTTTTTTAAATATGACGTAGTAAGGTTCGAGTTGTCGAGGTTCAACTGTTACCTTCATATTTGTTTTCCAGATCTGGAAAGGATCTTTGGAGTCCAACTTTTGTTGCCCTGACGAGGACGAATTTGCTGATGTACACCGTTGCGCCGTGGTCGATTGAAAGTTGGCCGAATCCGTCGAAGGCCTTGCCATTAGTGACGACGCGTTTAGTCAACACTTCGCCCGGTGATCACCACAATAAATTCGTCATTCGAACCGGAGTGAAAGACGGTGTGGAGACGCAAGAGTTTCGGTGTGAAACCCATCGGGACTTGGCACACTGGGCTCGAAGTCTGGTCAAGGGCAGTCATGCCGAAGCACTTGCCATGCGCGAATTTTCTTGCAGTGAGTTGTCGTTTGTCGGTTGTTTGAAGCATGCAAAATTTTGCCGACAGTCATTTGCAATTTTTTTTCTTATCCCCATTTTATTTACAGGCTTACCTCTTCTTTCTAGAGTTCAATTTTGAATCCGATGGATGCTCGCTAAATCAATATTGAATGCATTTTTCCGTGTTTTGCGAATGTTTTCAATGCCTTGCACGAAGTTTGCGAAATGATCCTTGAAGCCAATTTCTTCTTCATAGATGCACAGTTTAGAGGGATTCAAGGAAAATTGGTGATCCACTATGACCACGGATTCAGCTTTTTCGGTGACAGCGACGGGAAAAACTCTTCTAAGCCAATTTGGAGTTATGCTTTTGATCGTCTCCGGCATTCCTCCGACGATGGATTGCGATTGTTGGTTTTGCGGTTTGCTGAGGAACCTTCCCAGGATATGGTGAGCTGCGTTTTCAAGTCTTGAAAATCGAATTATTTTCTTCTTCCTCGAGACAAGACGCATCACGAGTTGTGTTGGCAAATAAATGACTAGCTTGTTTCCAGGAATAGATGATTTTTTTCTTAAGCATGAGGTTGAATTGATTTTTTTAAATATATGATTCAGACTCGGAAGGAAAAATTCTTGCGCGTAACTGGAAGATTACTTTCCTTTATTCGAAGCATTTCCAGTAAAAGCCTCGAGTTTCTATCTTGTGGGATTAGTAAAGA